>OZ023273.1:62368004-62478079 GCA_964007475.1 Hybos culiciformis
GATGACACAGATTAAATGTCAAGCCTATTTCAATTTCTGAAAAAAAGGAATTTTCTTTAGCAGAAAAGGTATATTTTACGATTTAAAATAGTCTCAGTTTGGGAACGGGCTCATAGTCTTTTTTTTTTTTAATTTATATTTTTTATTTTATTTTTTATTTTTGGAGGCCCTTATAAATCCGAGGGCCTTAGGCAAATGCCTAATTTACCTACAGGTAAATCCGCCGCTGACTTCAGGGCAGTAGAAATAATCATCATTATCATTCATCACTATATAAAAGTTGTGTTAACCTCATAACCCCATTTTATGTTTTTTTTTAAACAATACAAATAACAGTTTGAAAATATTATTTGGTCCGTACGATTTATAATTTCATCCACTAAACTGTTGATACTAAAATACAATAGATGTCGCTATCCTTTCTTATGAAATTGTCATTTGTTTTTGTGAAAAAATGTCAAATGTCAGTGTCAGAACAGATGCCGAACGTACGACGGAACGTCTGAAGTTTGAATTCGACCGAAATCGAATAAACTAAATGAAGTATAAAAAAAAGTTTAATTAAGAAATATATTTGGAATAAATTATTTTTCAATTTGAACAAAAAAAAAATTAATTATTAAAGTTAGCTAAATAAATGTTCGAAATTAGAACAAAAAATGGATTGGGACTTGGTAAGATAAATTGTCAACATTATCGTCATTTATTGAATTCTCTTTTGTTCCATATGTAATAAAAGTATATTTCGAGAAAATCCAAAAACACTATTTGATGAGATTGTTTGATAAAAAAAAATTCACTGTCATACTGTGCAGTTTGTTCTCTTTCATTCTGGCTAAAGTGCAGATGACGTGAACCACTCAGAATGGGCTGAAACTTGGTGGGGGGGTAGAGGCGGTGCCCAAACCCCCAAAACTGAAATCAGTTCTTGGGGCTTGGGCCCCGTTCCGGAGATAGGGCCCCCCAAAGTTTTCATACATTTTGTATGGAAAATTTTTTTTTTTGCTCGAGTTGGCCCATTTTTGTGTAGAGAGTATAGGGGGCATTCCAGAACGAGAGGGAGGGGTGGGGGCGGCGGGCGGGCGGTCTGGTGGTTGGTCAGCAAATCCCACTGACCAACCACCAGAACGCCCGCCCCCCACCCCTCCCTCTCGTTCTGGAATACCCCCTTTATCATTTTCCAAAAAATTGGGCAAATCGGGCACAAAAAAAAATTTTTCCATACAAAAATGTATGAAAACTTTGGGGGGCCTTATCTCCGAAACGGGGCCCGAGCCCCAAGAACTGATTTCAGTTTTGGGGGTTTGGGCACCGCCTCTACACCCCCACCAAGTTTCAGCCCATTCTGAGTGGTTCACGTCATCTGCACTTACGCCAAAATTTGACATTGCGAATAAAAAGTAACATAGATAAAAATTGGCCTTTTGAGCAACATTGAATGTCTCAGAAACGAAAGGCAATTAGAGAAAATCAAATGAAAGCATTGGAAAGAACTGATCTAAAAACCTTAATTTAGCATTGTTAAGTCCAAAAGTAAAAAATGGTATATAGAGCAAAAGGGTATTCAACTGATTTATAAATAAAGTTCATCGCATTGCATCGCATCCTTTACTAATTATTTCACACAAAAATTTCGATTTTGTCAACCCTCTGTATAGTTTGTCGAAAGAATGTTTGTAGCAACATTTAATGATAAAGAAAGAGATTATTGGACAATAGGTACCTACCTACCTATCCATGTATCTTGTTCACAAATTCTACAAATCATTTTTTTTTTTCAATTTGTAGGTAGGTAAAATCAATCTTTATTACCTACCTATCTATCTATCCAAATTTATTTGAATTTTTTTTTAATATGACACTGGCTGGCAAACAGAATTAACCGGTTTCAGTTGACACGATTTCTCCTCATATCACCCACCTAAGTGTATCAAACAATGCTTATTACCAACCTGCATTGCAGATTGGGGTGCAAACCGATAATACAGCAATACTGAAATATTAAGGAAAGAGCTGTTCAATAGAATTTTGATGATGCATGTAAACAAGAAGTGATTTCACTTATCGTTTCACTCCAAGTTAATTATCATGTTTGAAAGGGAATTTCATTTAGATAATCTAAGCACTTAGATTCTTGTAGCTGGTAATGAAAATATTCAAAAATCAGTTCCTACTGTTTTTTAACATTTTTAATGCATTTTGTCGAGCAGGGAACGAAAAAAGTTGTGTCTGTACAAATTCATTTATTCTTTCGGGTCTTGCCTTAGCAATTTTAATAATACCTTTTTTTTTATGGTATTCAATGGCATTAAATATGAGTAGTAGATAATATGAATTAAAAAAATTAATATTATTTTAAGGAACCCTCGTGAAAACTATCAAGAAACCAGTTTTTGGCACAACACCACCATGTTATATTAAGTCACGATTAGAAGAACGAAGATCAAAAGCCAGAATACTGAGGTATTTTTCAATAAACTTTATTTCGAAGCAATTTTAACTTTTTAAAATTTTCTTTTAAGGCAAGAAAGACGTAGGAAACCAGATAAACCTGATGATTTTGTTACTTACGATGATTCAGAAAGTGAAGAAGAAACCCCTCAGCAGCAAAAAGAAATTTTAAATACAAGTTATAATTTTGATGATTTCCTACGAAGTCGTGAATCTAATTCGAGAGAAGAACGTTTTGTCAGCATGGATTATGCAAGTCGATACATTCTAACTCATGATATGCTTCGAGAAACTCCGATCAGTTTAGGTTATTTAAATAAAGTTTTCTGCTCTCAGTGGTTGAGTAGTAGACAAGTTGTTTTCGGAACTAAATGTAATAAATTATTAGTGTATGATGTTAATATGAGACGCGTAGATGCAATACCCACATTATCCAATAATCGTTTCAATCATCCTGAGAATCAAGGTGGGTTGCATTGTATAGAAATCAATCCGTCAAGAACATTTTTAGCAACCGGAGCAAGAAATTCGTCTGATATAGCTATTTATAGGTTACCAACACTAGACCCAGTTTGTGTGGGTGAGTCAATTAAAATTTGTTCAATATAAGTATAAAACATATTAAATTAGATATGTGGTACATTTATTTGCTTCTTAATAATCAGCTAAAATTACAATGTCTGTGCAACATACTTTTAGGCAAATAGTGTAATCACAAAATTAAATTATAATAATTTGTATAGTGCAAATAGTGAAATCAAATGAATTTCCGATTACTCAAATACTCAAATGAATTGTGGAGTTTGTTCCAAAATATTAGTCAAATATTGTTCATAGCAAAATTTTTGAACATAATTTCGTATTAATACTAAATAATAAAAAGTTTTTTAATGAATTCTGATGAAAATTAATACAAGGCAGGGTAGATAGAAGTTGTTTCTAGGAACCTAACAAAAAAGTTAACCTCGACTGTGACGGAGGCTAAACATTTTTTTAGGTTCTTACAAACGACATCCATTTCCTCATATACTAAGTTTCATCCAAATAAAAAAAAATTTTAAATTTCTACACAGAAACACGAATACTTTGTTCATACGCTTTGTGGTAGAGATAGGTGAAGAAACAAATATACCCTAAATTCGGTTGCAAAAGAAATTGTCGCGGCAGCCAACCCCCATTCAGCATAACAACTTTCTATTTTAGAAAAAAAAAGTTAATTTTGTATAAGGACGAAATACCCAAATCTTTCAGCAAAATACATATTTTTTTAACATTGTTCAATTATTTTCGTGAATCGTTAATTTATAAAACATTATATTAAATTTCAGGTGAAAATGGTCACAGGGATTTAATAATGGGTATGTTAATAAATAACGTAATGATTTTTTTCAATTTTTAATAATGTACAACCTGTGTATAGGTATGTGCTGGCTGGATGATCAGTTTCTAGTTTCTGGCTCCAAAGACTCGAAAATGTCATTGTGGAGAGTAAATGAAGATCAAATGGAATTTCCGGATGGTGGGGAGAATAAATGCCCTACTTTCGCAACAATAAATGCAGTCTGCGTAAAAGATTGCCGAGCAGCTCAACGAGTAATCTATATAAAAATTTATTTTTATTTATAATTAATTTTTTCTTTTTTTTTTAGATTCGATCCTTATGTTTTAATAAAGATTTCAAAGAAATTGCAGCATTATCTTTGAATGGATATATACACATTTTTAATGCAGAAAATTTCAAACAAAAGCTATCTAGAAAACTGCCAAATTGCCAAGACAATGTTAGTATCGCATACCACCGTGAAAATTGCATTTACGCAGTTGGTTGCCGTTCCTATACTATTCTTTTAGATGTTCGAACACTGCAGGTAAAGTTATACTTGATTTTTTTTTAATTCTGCATTTATAAATAAGAAGATATTTGATTTTGGATACCTACCGAAATGCTAGAAATATACAAGCTGTATTAAATTAATATACTTGCTGCATTATATTAATGAATACATACATGGCTGTAACTTGGAAAAAAAGACGTGAAGTGATCGATAAAAGTGTTCTCGTTAAAAATGAATGGCATTAAAAAATATAATAATTTCACAATAAAATTCTCACTTCAATGATAATATTGTAAAGTTTATTTAGTTAGTATTCATATAAAATTTAAAAGATTTTGTAATTAGTTTAATTATTCGTTTTATAAAGACATACACCATCTTTTCGTTCTTGGTGTAAAGCTTAAGATTCGTCAGAAATAATGAACGGTATACTTATTGAAAATTCTTGGCCATTATACAAAATTATCAACTATAGAATTCTTAACAATTAATTAAATGTTTTTTACATTTCAACTTTCTAGGCAGTGAAAAAAATTACATCTCGATATAGTGGATGCGGAATACGTTCAACTAGTTTCGAAGGAAACATACTAACTGTTGGAACGGGATTAGGAATGCTAATGTTTTATGATATAAGAGCAGGAAAGTATTTAGAAAGTTGTGTTAACGCCAGCAGGACTGTTGTTCTTAAAGCTTCCAAAGGCATTGTGGTAATTAATTATTTTTTTAATTAAAATTGTAATTTTCGAGATTTGGTCAAAGTTTTGGAAAACGAAATTTTGAAATTTGAAATAATGGAATTAAAAAGTCTTGAAATTAAAGTATTTTTGAAGTTTGAACAAATGGCTAGTAAGCGCTTCGCTAACATTCGAAATTTTGGGTGGAAATATTTTTTACAGTATAGTTTGTTTTTGTAATTTAAAAAATTATTTAGACCTAAAGCAAAGGGCAAAAGAAACCTTAAAAAAAGGTAAAAACAAGTCAAAAACAAAATTATAACACATGTGAAGAAGTGTACCAAACTTTTTTATGGATAGAAAATTACCAGATGTATAGGTATATCGATTCTACGAAAAAAATATTTAAAACAAACTTAATTTACAAGTTATGTCTTTTAAAAATTTAAAATTATTGAACATAAAATCAATTTTTTAGTTGATTTAGTTTTCGTATAAGCTAGTGTGGTGTGTTTAATTTCTGTGATAATTTCAGGCAACAATTCAATCACCCTCAAATAGAACATATTTCAATTTTTTAGTTGCTTCAATTTGAAAATCACCAGTGCCCGAGGTTACATATACATAAACTAATATTTTTGATTTATGTGATTAAAAAGTTGATTCGAAAAAGTTTGAGTATAAAATAAACTATTTAATAACATAGTCAGATCGATTTTTTATCACTTCTTCTCGCGAAAAATGAGTACCTATTTAAATTAGTTCCGTTTGTTGAAGTTCGAATATATCTTATCTAATTGCTGTTCTGGGTGGTTTTTTATTTATTTTTTATTCCATCTTGTACGTAGTAAAGTGACAAGATCCTTGAATTTTTGTGGTGTATTTCAAAATACGAAATCAATAATTTTTAAACATTTAATAAGAAGAACCTTTTACTGTTTTCAGTATCCTGAAGAGGAAATGGATGGCTTTCAACAAATTAAATATGTTCCAGCTATATATACTCACGCGTACGATAGTACAGGTATGCGAATCTTTGCTGCAGGTGGACCATTGCCATCATCATTAATTGGAAATTATGCTGGAGTTTGGCAATAAATATTTAGGTTTTATTATCAGCTTCTTTTTATTAAAATCGTGTTATCAAAACCAATTTAAGATGGTAAAGATTTAATAATTATAAAGCAAGCCAAAGAAAATAAGAAATTGTAATATTTTCTTGCATTCTAGAATTCTTCTCAAAAAAGCAATTCCTAGAAAACATTCCCAGAAACGACGGAATATTTTTCGATTTGTCTATTCTTGGAACTGCTTTTCTACGAATTATTTATCTGAGAATTATCCTTTCGGGTAATTGCTTGGAACTATTTCGCTTTGAATTGCTTTTCCTGGGAAGAGTTTGGGTTATAATCAAGACATGGTTATTTTTCAAAATATATATATAAGTGAAAACCACACATATGTAATACGATACGTAGTTAGATATATTTTTTATAATATTACCATTATTATGATTACTATGTTAGCAAAAGCATATTGATTGCAAATTTGTATTCTACGTTCCGATTCGGATTCGTTTTTCGATTCTAATGAAATTCGATGGTACTATGTGAAAGTAAGACATGCGAATAATGTCAGCTGTAAAGGATTTGTAAATAAAAAAAAATAATTTTATGTATTGGCGGCTCATTCCTTGAAAATATTTTTTTTTATTAATTTTGCTTTATTTTATTTTATTTAAATTATTAATTAAATATTAGATATTTAGATATAATATATAAGTAAAAAGTATTTAATTTAATAATAGCTTATGAAATAAAATTATTGAAATATATTAAAAATAATTGAGTAAAATTTGAGAACTTAATTGTTCAACATTAAAAGAATGTAGAAAATTCCAATCAAAACGATTAAGGCATTATTCATCCCATCAAAATCAGCTCTATTGAAGTTGAACGAGTAAGCATGTCTATGAATTGGTTGTTAGAAGCAAGGTCTACATCCAAGCTAACAAGAAGAGAAGGATGATGGCTTTCTTCAGGAAGCAATGAATCAACTCAATGAATAACAAAAAAAGAAGAGAAATTAAGAGCCCTCCATGTGAAATTCTGTTTTCTATTTTTGCAGTTTTTTTTGTTTTATTTTACAGAAAATAAACGGCCGTGTAAAATGCGACAAAAATTGTACGAAAAACACCTCTACCAGAAAATCACAAAACTATATTTGAATTTTATTTCTGTGCAGAAACTGTAATTTATCAAAAAAATTAAAAAATTCTTAGAAAAAAATGAAATTAATTAAAAATTGTTTAGGAAATTAAAGAAATTCAAAATTCCACGTCACCAGCCCTGGAGAGTGATGTTTTAGCTTTATTTCTGCGTTTGAGATTTTTTATTATCTTTTTCCTTTACTTCAGAATCCAAGCAAATATGGACAAGTTTTTTAAAGGCTCATTTGGGCCAAAAAACTCAAAATTTGAAAAATCCGTCTCACCTACCCTGGAGCCAGTTATATACTCTCTAACATATCAAAAAATCACTTCAGTCTAGATTGTAGTAACCCTACAATCAAAGCCAAACTAAGACCAATTTTTTGCAATTTTTCACATTGAGGGCTCTTAAGGAAAAATACAAGATCCAATTGTTTATTATTATTAAAATTTCTAATTAAAGAAATTTGTTTAAAGTCCAATGAGAAAAAATGATCAGTCAACATTGATTCAACAGAGCATGTCGATGTAGGATACAAGCACTCAGTTTCAGAATCAATTAGCCAAGAAGTCGGGGGCAAGTTGAAATATCATTTGTGTAATATTTACTTAAAATAGTTGCTTTTTCGGATATACAAAGTCAACGTTTGCTAAAATTAAATAAAATTCCAATGATTTTGAATTCTTTTAAAAATTGTCGGTAATAGATAGTGAAAATATATGAATAAATAACCTAATTGTTCTTCTGGAATCTATAATCTATGGTTAATGGGAGTCTGTGGTATTCCGAATTATCGAGTCTGTTGCCATCTGTTCATAAATTATTTTTTCCAATTTTTGTGACATTTTGAACTAAATTGCTAGTAATTTTTTTGCTACCACGCTAAGTCCTTTTTCTTTTAAGCGATAACATGCAATTCTTTAAAATGTTCTTTTTTTGTAAAATGTTTGTTAAAAAAAGGAAAAGAAAAAATTTCTAATTTAATTTGATAATTGTTGTTAAGTTTGAAGATGTGTAAATTAATGATCGATTCAAAGTTAGCACGACTTCAAATTTAATACAAAATATCAAATTAAATTAGAAGTTATTCTAAAAACTTTTTTCAGTTAAAAAAATAAGTACTATAATGACTAAAGTATGAAAAATCAATAAAAATATAATAAAGAAAGTTGTAAACCATGAGAATATGTAATTTGATTTCATGTTTAGAATTATTCTCTTTCCTAGGACATAAAAGATAAAACATTAAACACTGAATAAATAAACCAAATAATAAAATTTTAATCACTTTACTATAATATTTTTGTAAAATTTTAAATACAAAGTTATTTTAAATGCATTAATTCAACAAACCAAATTTAATATTGATAAAAAATAAAATTATAAAATATCTAAATTGTTAAGCTTATATTCGATACAATATTATATTATAAATTTTAATTTAGATTGTGTGAAAAAAAGGATAAACAATTAACGTCCAATATTAATTGCCCAGTCATTTATGATGTGATGAATTTTTTTTTGTTGAAAGAGCAACTTTAAACGGATTTGTATGTGCGAACGCATTTAACATTATCCTTTTCAATTATCATTGTCTGTAAAGAAAAAAAAAAATAAGATGAATTAGGAAATCGATAAAAAACTGCCACTTCGAAACTTTTATCAAAAACAAATATGTTTTAATTTGTCCTAAAATTTTTATCGTGAGATTTTTTTGTTTAAAATACCATTTGTTACTTTTTTAATTTTAAGGATGAGGGCAAACTTTTATTAAGATCGACCGCTTATATTTTATTAAGATCGACCGCCACGAAAAAAATTGGTTATTTTCACTTTTTAAAAAATGAGTCGTGAGTTTTCTTAAAACATTTTGGACATGCTTGTTATTATACGACTGATTTTCTGTTCAAGTATGAGAAAGATAGAACGCTTAGTTTTAAAGATATTAAATTAAATTAAACAAATTTTAATGCAACGTCGCAAAGCCAATTTATATTATAAATTTTTGTTTATTAAATTAGTTGAACATTTTTACAATACGGTTCCAAGTGTTTTTTAGAATGCATAGTTTGATCTCAAATCCGAAAGAGATCTCGAAGACACTACAGTAAAATTGCTAAGAAAATTTTTTTTTGTTTCATCTCTTACATACAAACAATTACAACATATTCGTTGTTTCTTTTCAGGTATATTGTAAATACTTACAGCAATTAATTCAGTGTCAGTGAATTCTCGAATAATTTTTGTTTCTGGAGTACCTTTTTGAACTTGAATTAACTTATTGTCGCCTTCGAGTGAAAATGTAGTTTTCACTTTTCGACCATCCATTGTTTCCTCATCGAATTCTTCACCAATCTGAAATTTTATTGAAGACGATTTAAAACTTGACGTTGTTTTCAATTCATAAAAGTCTCCATCCTTCACTAATTCAATTGTTGGAGAAACCGTATTAGCCATTTTGCGAGTAATAAGGCCAACACCTAGAAGAAGATATTGAAATCAATAATTAATTTTAATTTTTTTTGTGTTAGATAAAAAGAAAATAATTCTAAGATTCTTAAATATAAAAACAAAATTTATTAATTCATTTCTGGTAAATCATAAACTTTAAAATTAATTAAAATTTAGTTTTACATAATTTTTATTAATATTTTTTGGTAAAAAAATCTTAATTGATAAATAAAGGCTAAAGCCTAATTCAGAAAATCGGCAAATTGGGCTTTATTTCTTTAATATTTTATTTTTATCTTGTTTCGATAGAATTAGACAATCAACCTACACAAATTGCCAATTTATATACATAATAATTATTATGATTTTATAATCAGTGATATAAACATATTTTAGACTCGACTTGTATTCAATATGTGCACATTTTTTTTGCATTCAAAATGATGCCTCAAATAAATTGAAAAAACGTAAATAAATGATTTATTTTAGTTCACAAAAAAGATTATTTACCCAAAATCGTTTCACATGATCATGAATAAAATATTTTTTTTCGGAATTTCTTTTAATAGGATTTTTGACTGAAGCATAACATAAAGAATGATTGAATTTAATTTAATTATTTAATTAAGAGATCATTCATAATTCTATTATGTTAATAATTTGATTTCGTGGGAATAAAACTTTGAAATAAAGAATTTACTGAAAGCGCTGCAATGCAATTGTTTAATTCTGATCAAATGACAAGTCAATATTATCATATATTAAGAATATGTTAACAAAAATTTGAATAAATCTAAACAAAATACAGGACTGGAACAAAAGCAAATTATAAAAATAATGGCTTGCTAGGAGGGCAAATAAACGTTGGAAGGTGCTTTGAAAAGAAACCGTTCAGACTATTTTAATACGTTTAGGTCTCGGTTTAGGTTTTAACTTTACAAATAACAGCTGATTTTCGTGAGTAGCAGTCATTTGCATTCTTTTCAATTCTTAGTTTAGCCCTCAAAATATTAATCAAAATCCTTTTGTAAGCTAGATTATATAAAGCCCATGTTAGAGTCAGTATATGTAAATGCTGTATACGTTAAATACATTATGTAAATGTAAAATAAAATCAAAAATAATTTTTTTTATATTTTAAAATTTCTGAATTTATTCAGATTTGTAAGTTCGTTCCCAAAAAACTACAACAAAAATGTAGAAATCTGGCTCCTTTTTCATAGTATTTATTTATTACTCTGTATTTGTTTGGAGCTGATTAAAAACCACAATAATTTTATTCGTAATTGAGGAATTATTATGCTTATTTTAATGTGGTTTTACATATTGATCATGCAGAGTTAAAGGCACATCTGAAACAATTTTTTTTTTTTAATTAAATTTTGGAAAAAAATTATTTTCTAAGTTTTTTTCTTTTTTGGGACACGGTTTGCAAGTTAACATTAAAAAACAAAACAAATCGCAGCGATCCAGAACTATAGAACCAGTTACAGAACCATAGATAGAACAATCCCACAACAAATCAAAATGCATATTAAACAATTTTTTTATTGTGCATTTTTCTGTATAGCTTGAATATTCAGTAACAAGAATTAAAAATATAATATAACAAAGCAAGCAATACACAAAAATGCGGATACTCTTAATTAAATTTTTTTTTTTTAAGAAATGACTCGCATTCTATATAATTTATCTAAGGAATTTTTCTTGTCGCCAAAAAAAATCTTAAATATATCATTCTAAAAAGATATGAAAATTGAATTAAATGAAATATGTATGCGTTTTGAGAAATCATTACATAAACGTTCAATTAAAAAATACAGAGCATAAAAAATTGTAGTAATTTATAATTTGAGACTATTAATTAAAAAAAATGTGTTAAATAGGCACATATTGTCAAAACTCTACGATTGAACTTAGATCTAGCTAGACTATTATTTATTAACTAACTTCTACTTTAACCCTATAGTGTTTGTATGTAGTCAGAAACTCAATAAAAAGTCAAAACATTCAATAAGGGGGATGGAAATAAGGCCGCGACGTTTTTTTGTTGCGGGCCGCGAAGATTTTTTCGCGGTCTTATTTCATTTTGAAAAATGAAATAAGACCGCAAAAAATTCCTCGCGGCCTTATTTCGTTTTGAAAAATGAAATAAGGCCGCGACAAAAAAAAAACAATTATTCGGAGGGCGCCACAAATCCCACTGACCAACCGCCCGCCCGCCGCCCTGCTGCCCCCTGCCCTGTGTGCTCACCTCACAAGATTACGCGGCCTTATTTCGTTTTTCAAAATGAAATACGGCCGCGAAAAAATCCTCGCGGCCTTATTTCATTTTTCAAAATGAAATTAGCCCTCCGATTAATTTTTTTTTTTGTCGCGGTCTTATTTCATTTTTCAAAACGAAATAAGGCCGCGAGGAATTTTATGCGGTCTTATTTCATTTTTCAAAATGAAATAAGACCGCGAGGATTTTTTCGCGGCCTTATTTCATTTTTCAAAATGAAATAAGACCGCAACAAAAAACCTATCGCGGCCTTATTTCCCGCGGCCTTATTTCACTGCGCCATTCAATAAATTGAATGCATAAACTTTAAAACTTTTAATGTAAAATTAATAATTAATTATAATTAAAACAAAAGACAAAATTTTGTTTAAAAGTTCGATGTCCCATTGATCTGGTCTCAACAGAACATTTATTTAACTGTTTTTTGTTAACTTTTTTGTGAGACGTTATTTGCTTCGATCATATAAAAATATTATTATTTGAAAAATTAATTGTATGAAATAATTTTTATCTAAAAGACGTTTTTAGTGTTCGATCGTATTTTACAATTTTTACACTTAACAATTCACATTTTTTTCTATTGAATCATTTTTCTCTGTTTTTCCCTTTCGCAAGTGCCGAGTCAAAAACAAAAATGCAAAATTGATTGATTCTAGTTGAGAATTTAGTTACTTTTCCGAAATCTCTAAGTTTCAAGAAAAGCAGTACCTAATAGATAAGTTAAATAAAGCTTTTAAATTTTCGATTTAAAATTCTTTCGAATAATTATTTTTACAGTCGATCTACATTCATATATACAAATTTTGATGGAAATCCCCGTTCAAATCCTTGAGACTTTTGTACCAATTTTTATCTAAATCTATTTTTTTTGACTCCATTACCCCATACTAATTTGTCAATATTCATTTGAACTTGTAAAAAAAAAAAAATTCAAATTTATATAAATTTTACATTCTTCTAGCTCCGGGAACCAGAGAGTATCATCCTTTAGCTTGAACGAAGTGAACAAGATTGAAGATATTATAAAACTGATTAAATCGAAATCGGTCAAGTAGTTTATTAGTTATAAAATAGTTATTAGCATTTTAGTGTGCGACAGACGGATAGACCGAAAATGAAAAAACCATATACATAATATGTTTTTTAATTTTTGATAGCAAACTGGCTAATAAGGATTATTCAAATTAAATTAAAAATAAGTTGAATTGACGACACCACCTCATAATTTGGATTCAAAAGCAAAAATAAATCAACATTGTGAAAAAATCTTTAACCTTTGATCTTGTTCGTTTTTTTTTTTAAATACAAAGAATACATTCTTCTTTACCTATAAACATAAAGTTCTCTAATCAACATAAATAAAGCAAAAAAAATATTTATATTTATGTATACAAGTATATTTGTTTTTTATTGTTAGTCATTGAAAAAAATTTATATTTTTTTTTATTTAGTAAACAAAAAAATTATGGGTTCAAAATTTTTGAACTATAAAATTTTAATTAATATTAGATTTTCGTCAGTTAAGTATTTATTTCATTTTCAAAACCAACTACCAAAACTTTTTCAAAATATAAGAGTCATAAAGAACCCTAAACCCTAACATCATTGTATCTTATTTCTATGCTAATTATTATCTAGTTTACATGGAGAGTTGAAACCGGATTCAACTAAGGTTCAACTACATGTAAACGGTGGTAGAGTTAACCTGGGTTAACCTAACTCAACCCAAGAAATTCGCTCGGTTAAGTTAACTCTATCCATGTAAACGGTTAACCCGGTTAAAAATAAGCAACAGCTGTTTGTTTTGTTTCTTTTTTATATATAATTTTGTCATTTTCAAACTCAATTCAACCACAGTTCAACCACATGCTTTTCGACTACATCATGTAAACACTTGACCTCTTTTCAACCACATTTCGACTCAACCACGGTTGGACTATCATGTAAACTAGGTATATATGAATAAAACGATTACGTTTTTAATGAATTCTGTGGCCACAAGGCATAACCGCTTAAGTCGAGTTAGGCGGTTATGATTTTATCATTTTCAACTGTTGGTCATATGATTCTACGCCTCATATTCGGCTTTTAAAAACTTAAAATGGTTTTAAAATTCTACAATCTTCTCAAATTAGGTTCCATTTATCTTCATTATTCGATTTCAGGAAAGGATTTGAAACTTTAAACTGCTCTCCTGAAAAGTAGCAAAATTGAGTTAGTCGATTATGCCTTGTGGCCACTGAATTAATAAAAGGTATTGATTGAAAACCAAATCAAAATATTTTTTTTCACTGAAATAATGAAAATTAAAAAAAAAAATGACGGACAGTTTTATTAAATCTTTAAGCAAGTGACGTAAATGACGTTTAAAGATTATTCAATTTTTTTTTTATATGCTAATTAAAAATATTAAATTAGAACATTAACAAGGTTACACCGGATAACGTCCGCAAAAGTTACAACTCTTATACAATGATACATGTGCAGGCAGATAATATGTAAAATTAGATAATTTTTTTTTCGAAAATAACATATAAAATATACTTATTTAACATTTATAATTTGAATTATTATCACATTTTTTATTCCCCATGAATATTATAGAGTTTTGGTATTAATTACAATTCATTGATTCAACAGATTTTAATTTATTTTTAAGAATGTGCAGAATATGCATAAATATCGAAATATAAACTCAGTGAGTGTAATAATAATTGAGAAAATAATAAATTGAAATCAAATCAAAAAATAAATGTTTTTCATATGTAATTTCTTAAGATGAAAAAAAATATTTGGTTCCCGTTTAATAAATATGCCTAATAAATATGCGAAATGAGCGTGAGACAATAAGTTTCTAAATTTTAAGTTTATTTGTATTTATATATTTACTTTATTATTAGTTACATTATGTACATGTTCATATATCTATTTATATTTAATTATCTATTTTAGCTAAATTCGAATTATGAATATTGAATATTATAAAATGTTATTTTTCGTCATTTAATGCACATATGTCTGAAGCCAAAAGAACTTGTTACTATGTATCTTAAAGATATTCGATGACATTGAATAATTAATTGTTTAAGCTTTACTTATGTTGTGAAGTCGAACAATTTTAATGTTTCGTGATTGATTAAGTAGTATTCTATTCACTCATAGATGATTTTTAATAGCTTTATCTTAAATTGAACCTAAACTATTCAGAATTATTAAAGCCATTATTTACATTTACAATTAATTTTAAATAAAATTTATTGTTTAAAAAATAATGAGTAAATTAAATGCTGTTGATTGAAATTAACAGCAATCGATAAAACAATAGTATTTAACAAAGTAATAAACCATAATTATATATATTTGAAGAATTATTAAAAATTCAATCGTAAATATACAATCGTTCTAATGTATGTAATTAAATTCCAAAACAACATATTATTAAGAATTTTATAGACTTTAACCATTAAATTAATCATTAAACTTCTTAATAGACATCATATATAAAATAACTGATATTTATTATTTCAAATTAAATTAAACCACATTAACTAGGACGTGTGATATCTGAATCTTCCCGTATAAAATAATATGCTTTTATTAGCAATATTAAAAAAAATAAGCGAACAAAAAACCACAACTTATTTTCTTTTTTCTGTTAATAATATTTTTATTAATATTTTATTTTCCTCGATTATTTTAATAGGTATGTAGATACTTATTTTAAACATGTTTTGTTATTTATACATAATATATTTGATGCATAGGTATACAAATTGCAAAAAGCTTTAAGCCAGATATTTCATTCAAATAAATAAGCTTAATCATAAATATATTATAACTTTCATTCTTAGAAACAGATTATTTAGCTATTTCTAAGAAATATTCTCAATTTTTACGAAAGTAATTTCATAAATTATGTATGTGTACATAAAAAAATTAGACAAATAAAAATTTTCAAGATTTAATTACATGAAATGTGTAATTTATGATCTAATTTTGTCAATTATTTAATTATCTAATCAAGCCAATTACTTAGTTTAGCTCAGAAATTGGTTTACCAAAAATATTTTCAATCGTATTGAAAATATTCATTTTTATATCTTCTTTATATTTATTCGTTTTCTATAAACAATGATAAGTAAAAAGCTAAACAATTTTCGAGCTCAGACGTTATAGGTCAGAAAGTTATCTACCTATTATTAGTTATTATATTATTATTTCATTATATTGAGTTTCAAAAAAAAAAAAACATTAAGTTATGTCTATCAGACGAATTGTTTGTTATTAAAAATTAAAAATAAATTTAATTTTTTAATTAATAATTTTTTATCAGAAAAAAAAATTATTAGAAATTTTAAATTTGATACATATTGAAAATTTAATTCAAATCTAAAAAAATATATATACTTATCAAGTGTTTTAAATTAAGAGCACATAATGTACTGAATAGTACATAAATAAAAGTATTTGTGTACATTCCTTTATACGAATAAATCTATACAAAATCTATACAATATATATGGTGTAACTACGTAACTACATACATAATGTATAGATCAGAAAGGTAAAAAAAGTGTTGTTATTACTTATTTGACACTGAAAAAAAAAGAAGAATTTGCAACACGTCACATAACAAGTTTGGTGCTTCTTCAAATATGTTTCTTATTTTTCTTTACTTACAAATAATATTCAATGAATATACCTACATAGCATTAGCATACCTATATCTATTAAAAAAAAAAAAGCTCACTAGTATTTTACCGGTAACGTGCGTTTTTTTTTTTTTTTTTTATGAGCAATAACAACCACTTTTTAATAATTTTTATTTGTTTGTTTTTATAATTTACAAAAAAAAAAATCAATTGCACATGGTACAAATAGCATTTCAACAGTATTATATGAGTATTGACTTTCTAGTCTAGAGCTTCTATAATCTTAAGCCAATCATTATTTTATAGGTAAGCCCAAATAAATTTAGTCAATACTATTGTAACCTACATATAGCATGATTTTTAAATTCTAATTCATACTTCAATAAGTTCCCAAAAAATGAAATATCTAATTAAAAAAATTTTCTAGAATTTCTATTAGATTATAAAGGTATACTACTAATTATAACATAACTTAATATTGAAGTATTATTATAGCTAAATTAAAAAAAAAAAAATTCCAATAATTTCTAAATTTATATTTCTGTTCTCTTCATCAATAATATTAAAAAAAAACTTTTCAAATCAATGTTAAACAAATAAGGTCAAAATTTAATAATTAATTTCCATAATTTATTTAATATTATTTTTCATAAAACAACGATTAACAAAATAATACAAAAAAAAATCCAATGTAGGTATAGGTTGTATACTAAATTATTTCGACGATTTATTCGATTTCAATTCATCATAAATAAAATAAATAACCTATTATTATGACAGTCGTCAAATTTTCCTAGGTATTCGTCAATTAAATACAAATAGGTAGATGATTATAATGCTTAGAAAAAATAATTAACAATTTTATGAATAATTATTACCTTAAAAAAAAAAATCACGTTGAAAGTCTAATATCTAACAGTATTATTATTATCATTATCGTTATTATTATTATTATTATTATTATTAGGTACTGCTAAAAATGTGGCGTGATGCAGGGTCAGAAATAAATTTTCAGTTAATTTTTGTTTCAAACGTTAAATTTTATTATTGTAATTAGGTGTACTAAAATATATTACTGCATACGCAATTTGTATTTAGTCAGATATATAAAATTATATACACGTAGTAATATAAAGTAAATTTTTTATTGAATGAAGTAAAATTTGTTTATTGTTAATCTCTATCCTAATAAGAAAAAAGATCACAGGAGATTTTTTTTCATTTAAAAAAATTATTATTAAGAACATAAAAAAAAGTAAAAATGTTTCTACAATTGAAATTACGAATTTTTTTTGCCATCTCACAACAGAAAATCAAGATTATAAAACTAAAAACTACATTGTTAGATATCGAAGTAGTTGAGTAGTAGTTAGGCACTTTATTTTAACGTAGAGCCGTATTTGCTTACCGTTGGTATAGTAGGTACACAAGTATAGCGGAAAACTTTCTTTTTCTAATTTCGATTGAAGACGAAACAAAAAATCTGAAGATTCAGTCCAAAAAAAAAAAATTGTCATTTGTGTTAATTTTTTAAATCTTTTTGATATAAATTAAAGTCATTTGTATTAAAATAACACTGAAAGATTTTTAATTTGGTTTTCCTTCCCCCCCATATTCCCCTATTCCTGGATGAATTGAAAAGGGCATGTCTGTATTATATTGTATTAGTGAATTTAAAAGAAAAAATTCATTCCTTTTTTCTTCATGGATAAAATAAAGAGTATAGCAAAAAAAAATAAAGCCCGGCATATTTTTTATATTTGGTAGGCACTTCCACCAAGCGCATAGTTCATAAGTATCCTACTCATTTATTAAAAGAATAAAATTACCCCTACAATTGTGAAGATAGGTTTCATCTCAACCGTTTAATCGATGACGCCAGAAAAATAGTGTTTAATCATCATCGCATGTTTAAAAAATTTTTTTTCACACGTATGTTCCTATCAAATACTGAACACAAATGCGCAGGGACATTTGAAATCAAGTTTTAGATCTCACTGGCTTATAAATAGGTAAGGAACCTAATTTATCGAATGGGACTTAAAAAAGCCAAACGACACGAAAACCTAAACTTGTAAGGAAGGGATGATAGTTAGATAACAATTTTCAAAACTTAAAAAATCATTTAGGTAGGTATCTACCTAACTACCTTACCTATGTCCTTTCATGTTTAGGTTTTATTCAAGACTTCCTTTTCTTATGCAATATTAAATGATTAACTCAAAAAAAAAAAATCCAAGATGATAAATACAAGCGAATGAATGTGAAATCTTTAATTTATAAATGTATCTTTACTTACCAAGTGCCTTCATATATTCATCAAAATTTTCACTTTTATCCAATTTGTATTTTTTTCCTTCCCAGCTAGACATTTTGGTTTGATATAATTTTATTTAAAAAATAAAAATAAAATTTATAAATCAAAGTTTTTAAACTTTTTAATAAAACAAAATTTAACTTTAAGAAAATTAAATTCTTTTCTACACTCGGTGAAGTTTTCAACGAGAATGAAAATAATGAGTATAAAAAGAATATAAATGATGATGACTGATGAATTTGTTGTGTATTGTGTTTGTGTTGTATTTGTGTATATGAATATTGAATTAATAAACCTTGTAGATTGCGGGGCGGCGAAAAGATACGGTAAATTTTTTTATAACCGGCACATGCCGATGCCGGCAATAAAAAAAAATTACGGAGTAAGTAAAAAAATAAATATTAATTGTGAGTGATCATTCAACTCTTACAACTCGCTAAAAAGAGAAATAAATGTGATAAATGAAGGGCGCCGTGACATTTGTCCGCGGGACATTTGTCCGCGATGAAATTTGCATTGAAAACTTCACGGACAAATGTCATTTTACAAAATGACATTTGTCCGCGATTGTAAAATGACATTTGTCCGCCGCGGACAAATGTCATTTTGCAAAATGCCGTTTGTCCGCGATTGATTTTTAAAATTTTTAGCGGACAAAATGTAATTTTGCAAAATGTCATTTGTCCGCGATTGATTTTTCAGTTTTTTAGCGGACAAATGTCAATTTTCAAAATGTCATTTGTCCGCGATTGAAATTTTAAATTTTTAGCGGACAAATGTCATTTTGCAAAATGTCATTTGTCCGCGAATAATTTTTATCGCGGACAAATGAGATTTTGCCAAATGACATTTGTCCGCGGCGGACAAAAGTCATTTCGAATCGCGATGTCCGCGATACAAAAACAAATCGCGGACAAATGTCCCGCGGACAAATGTCCAACCCCCTAAATGAAGTTGAGAAAAAAATTTCAATTTAAAAAAAACATAATAGCAAGTTTGGAGGTAGTATTCAGAAGTGTGGTGTCTAGCCCGAATCCAGGAATTTCATTCGGGGAAGAGGGCGCAACAATTTTTCAAATTATCATCCTTTCATATAATTTCATTGAACTGAACTTGATAAGGCGCCGCGTTCAAGTGTGTCCGTCGCGTTAGTTTATCCCTAGTATAAATGATGACTTTTGTATGTATATAAAATCGGTATAATCTGTCTACATGAAAAAAAACTCAATTGTTTTGTTTGCTGGAACTCTTCGATGGATTAAATCTACCCTGCAAACTACACACCACTGATATTGCTACCTCCAAAACCAGTAATGAATAAAAACGAAATTGAACAGCTAGATTTTATTAAATCAAAATTGTTAGAAACTAAAATTACTTTAATTCATCAAGGATTAAATTTAAATGAAAAATTGATAGAATTCAATAAAGAGGAGGACGCAACAAGTTTTACAGATGGAATAATAACAAAACGAAAACAACATCATAGATATTTTAATAAAGATAAAAGATATCTGGAAATTATTTCAAATTTAAATTTGAAACAGGTTGATCTAATAGAATTGCAGGATTACTTGATAAATTATAGTCCACAAACATTTGAGGAATTTTTATTTTTTATTGAACATTGTGTTGCTGTATTTATGACCAAAAATCTGAGACCACTGGAACAAAGTCTCTGTTTAGGTACCTGCCTAATTTCATTTTATTTTACAATTTTAATAAATTTTAAAGATTTCAGCAGTGCTTATTCACATCGTGAAGAATACACGTTCAGTAAAAGAACACTCTTGGTGCGAATTAGCACGGCCGTTATAAATTATGTAGGTACCAATCACCCGGATTAAGTTGCTTAGGTAGGTTACTAAGGTTCGATTCCTCTCCAAAATCGTTATCTTAAAATATGACTTCAAACAAAATGAAAGGTTAGGTAATTAAGAATGTTTGTTACTTCACGTCGATTATTCTGAAAATAATATGAAATTGGCCAAAAAAATTAAAAACTTAACCACGATTTAGATATATTAAATGTTTATACAACTAGATTTTCAGCATGTTGAAATATTCGCTACAGACTTATGAACTGAGTGAAAAATGTGCTTTCTAAAAGACTTTCAACATTACTACACTTTACTACTCAACTCTTCTACCAACTTGTGTGGACTCGTACAAAATATCAAAATGATAGGTTGAAGGACTTGTTAAAAGGAATCTAGGCTAATTGATCTCAAAAAAATTCATTTTGTCATTACTCTAATTCTCTAATAAATTTAATTTGTTTTTTTTTTTAATTTTAGTTTCCAAAAGTTTTCAACTTAAACAACCAGATTGGGATCAGAATCCAATACATTTGCATGTTATATCAGAAAGAATTTTTGATTTACTTGAAAATAACAAGAACCGAATATATTTTATAAGAAAAATCTCAAATTTAGGTCGGTTAGGTCTAAATGTATCTTGCTGTATCGGTTGGGCAGTTTTCAATAAAATTTTAGGTAAGAACAATTTTAATTGGTGTGGTTAAAACAAAAAATTTATTCAATTTAGTTCTTTTTGCTACTTTGGTTAGCTTTCTCAAAACTATAATCATATTATTCAATTTATTTGATCTCACATGATTATCCAAAGCACGGTTAACTGTTAGGAACACTGAAAGAAGAAAATCTTTTTTTTTAATACGGTATCTATAAAACATAAAATGGCATGTATGTGTATGCATATATAAATATTATATGTAAGCCAAATCCAAATTAAGTTTCAAGCTTTAATGTTTTTATAGTAAAATATTATTGAGAAATAAATTTGTGATAACTATAAGCATTGTATTTCAATATGAAATTAGATTTTCAAATTTCAAAGATTTGGATTTTCCCACGTAAATAAAAAAAAATGATTCGATCCTTAAAAAAAGCTGTGCTAAACTTTTAATTCGAATTAAATTCCTAATTAAAAAGTTTTTTTTTTTGTTATTTTAGGTAAAGATTCGAAAATGTTACGATTTTATAAGTTTAACGATTTGGTAACAGAATTGAAAAAAATCGATTTAAAAAATTGGAAGGAAACTAAAATAATTGAACTGTATAGTTTATTGGAAGTAATTTCATTTCTACAAAACATAATTATATCTTATGAGACTACAATTTATAAGAGCAACATTTTCGAACATTACTTTCGCTTTACATTTGATGAAATAAAAGAACTGAGAAACTGGCTGTCCAGATTGAATAAATTATTTGAGATGAAAGCAAATGACCATTGCAATTTTAATGAAAATTATGCTTTAATTAAGGATATATTAGATTTAGATTTACTGTATTTCTTGGACATTCATTTAAGCTCTGAAGACAGTCAAGAAGATTTGTTTTAGGATAATGATTTTTGGTAATAAAAAGAAATTTATCTAAATTTTTAAAACCTTAAACATAAACGTAAATTTTAAAACATTGAGAATTTTTCTACCAGCATTCTTAAAACAAAACAGAAATTTTAAGAAATTATTAAATAAAAAAGGTTTCAATATTTGTTAGATATAGTAGATTTATTTAGATTTATTTATTTATTTTTTTATTTATACGCACCATTATTTCTTTTTTTTCTCCTACCGTAACGATTTAATTAATTAATTAATTTTTAATTTTTTTATTTCATTTTATAGCTTAAGACAGTGATAGGCAACCTTTTTCGAGAGCGGGTAAATTACAATACTTTGGATTCTCTATTGGGCAAATGGGTAAAAAATTAACTCGATTTTTTATCAAGTCAAATTTTTTATTAATTTATTATTAATAATATTGAAAGAAAAATAATAATATTGAAAGAAAAGTTTAATAATTAATGACTTCCATGATGTAGAAATCCTTGCACTATTCTTCTAAATTAGATTAGTATGTTCTTATTTTTAATCTGACACAAGCATCTGAATTTTCCAGCGTCAATCTGTTCCTCATTGAGTTTAAAACAAAGTTTCTTCAAAATTCAAAAAAATGAAAATGAAACTACTTGGCCGAACTGGGTAATTGGAATATGGCCGCGGGTAACTATGTTACCCGCGGGGAGGGGGTTGCGTACCACTGGCTTAAGACAAACAAACAGTGAGACTACATTAGGACAGTTTGTAGAAATACAGTTTAATTTAATTTAACCAAAACAATATCCTCTCATCATTCTACATATAAGTTCAAACTTGCCATAAGTTGTTCGATGATAATCTAACTTAAACAAATTTCTTGATCTAAGAGACACCTGACTCGAAGACTTATTTTACAAAATAGGCTGCAAAATATTATAAGAACTTATGATAATTTATGGTGCGACCAGGGATTTCTCTTCTTTTTATAATAAGAAACTTCCAAAATTTGAACTCTGTGTGAAGGTGTTGTTGAATTTGGTTTTAAATTTGGTTTTACTTCCACGTTTCTAGAAAAGACGTACAAAATTTTCAATCTTCCTTGCAATTTTTCTAAACTTTCAATTTGTTTAGTTTGGAAAAATAAGAGCAAAAAATCGTCTTTTTAACATTGCTTTTATTTTTTTATCAAGTATTATTTCTAGAAAGCTTCGTTCTTTTGAATCGATTGGAAATTTCTATGATTGAATTACATCGTACTTGTTAAGAAAGCAATGAAAATCATCAAGTTGTATTGGAATTTTATTTTGAATCTTATTTTGCGTTTGGGTCAAGCTGTTTAAATAAATTTATATTCAACCATGTTATTAAAGTGTGGTTATTTTAATAATATTAGCAAAAACAGATTTTAATAAAATTAAATTCCAGAGAGGATAGTTGTTAGTGGATTTTATTATAAGAAATTCACTGATCAGAATGCATATAATGGATTAATTAATAACAAAAATGAATATAAAAAACTTAGAAATTAATAATAATAAACTAATAATGACAATTTAAAGCAAGTATAAGAAATTCTAAGTTAGGAGTTAGTTTTAAATATTAAGCGTTGTTTATATATGGGCAAATCAGAACAACTTTACTTGCTCAAGTCATTTTAAGCAAGTAAAATGTTCTTACTTGCCTGATTTACTTGCCAGAGGTAAACAGATCTTAAGGAATAGTTTATTCAACTTTTGGCCGATTTTTTTGTAAAATTTAGTTTTATTTAGTTTTACGTTTTTTTGACGATCAAAAAAGCAATATAAAAAAAAAATATTTGTTTAAGTTTCTTCTTGCTATAATTCAATAATTCTGAAATACATAATTTAATCGTTTTTGCAAAGTTTCAAAATTGATTATAAAGTTGTTGACCAGAAGTAGAAGGTTGTTGAATAATCTGTGGCTGATTGTAAGTTAAAGTCATATTTTGCAACTGTTGGTCTGTCATGGGATCACCGGAAAACCAATTAAGTAAACAGTGTTGAGGTAATGTTGAGCACTTTCGCTGATCAGCTATTAAATTTTCTGAATATTTAACATGATTATTATATGCTTCCTTTTCGTGTTGAATATTTTTAGACATTCGATGTAAATCTTTCAAAATAGCTGAACCCCATAATTGGACATGAATATCAGGTATTTTTGAAGCAAGTTGCATAGCTGGTGTCACCATATTCATACTTTCTTTTGAATTTCCAATGCTTAAAAAAACGTGTGAAAGTAGAACCAGAGAGCATGAAGTTAAACGATTTAAATCTTCCGCATTAGCCATTTTTAATGTTTCCCGAAGAAAACGTCTAAAAAAATATTTATGTCAATAAAAAATTAAAAAAAAAGGAAAACTACTTACTTCGCCTCATGAAAGCTACTTTTATGGAATGAATTTAATCCTTGGACGTAATAAAAACCGCCCATCAAAGCTTGGCTGTTCAAACACTGAGCATTTTCATTTGAAACATTATCTAATATTTGTCTAAGATCGTGCTCTCTTTTAGTTCTTAAGTAAATAATTGCCAAATTCAAATTGGCAAATAGTTTTAAGTCTCTTTCTTGTGTTTCATTCAAACAAGATAAAAATTGTTTTTCAGCATAATCAAATAAACTTAACGACATCGCATACAATGCTAATAAGCAGTGTAGTTGCGCCGAATGTCTTTTCAATAATACCGACTTTTTTGGTGACTGTAAACAGACGTCTTTTGCAGCAGCTATTTCTGTTACGGCCAGTTCTCGATTACCCATTACCAGTCTACACATAACAATGTGTTCCAATAAGATTATTTTGAAAACAGACAAAATTGGCTGATCATCTTGCTGTTTTAATTTTTCGATTTGTGTTAACGCTTTTTCTGTGTATTTTTGAGCTTTATCCATGTATCCAGCCATCATAGAATGTGAAACTGTCACTAAATATACCAAAACATACAGTTGCTCTTTTGGGAGCCAGGTAAACATTTCTAATGAGTTTTGTCCGAAGATTACTTCATCAGACGGCCAATGAGGTGCCATGATTGTTTGAATACTTAAAATAGAAAAAAATTTATGAGTTTTGGAAGATGAAAAAATTATAAATAAATCACTAATGTACAAGACGCTGAGAAGTCTTCATTTCTTTTAGATTTTGGGTATTATGATTAGAAATTGAAATTTTGTAAGGGTCAAGAAATATCAAAGAGCTAGATAAAATTAATCAAATAATAAAAAATATATGTAAGCTAACCTCATTTGTAGCTGTTTTAAACTTGGCTTCACAGTTTTAACTTGACCTAATGCTAAGTAATAACAAACTTGTAATACCAAAAAGAATACTTTTAAGTATTCTTTTTGATGAATGTTGTTAATATTATTGTCTATAATGGATCCAGCTTGATTTAATAATGCAAGAACATCATTTGTCTTACGTTCAATCATTAATATCATGGCTCGACTTAATAGAAATAAAACTTTTAAGTAAATAGCACTGGCTTCTTCAGCGGACTCAGCTCCAACAGCCAAAAGCTCAGATGCCAAGCTGTATTCCTTATCGCGAGCATGAATTTGACTTAATTGAAATAATAATTTGCAATGCCAATAAACATTATTCTGTGATAGTTCAATAGCCTTACGAAGAATCGCTTTAGCGGCAGGTCCTTGATCTAGTTGCAAATATAATTGAGCCAATAAACTAGCTGTGTCGAACTTGACATCTAAAATTAAAAAAATAGGTAGGTAGATTATTGAAATTGTTCGTAGAAAGGTAGGTAATTGTATTAACCAAGTAAACAATTTTTGGTCACAACTTATTATTTTATAAATAGGTAGGCAGATAGGTAGGAAGTTTTACCTATCTAATAGTTATTGATTGTTCTGGGAAATTTCTAATTACTAACTTTTTATCCGAATTACTAGGTTAACTTAACCTTTTATCCGAATTACTAACTACTGTTAATAACATAAATTAAACATATTAAATAGTAGATTAGTTGAAGATATACCCACCATCGAAATTGTTCAAATTTTCAGACAATTTCCAAGCTTTTTCTAGACTTTGCCGAGCTAAATCCGTATTTTTTGTGTAAGCCATTAATACTTGCCCCATTTGAAAATGGGTTCGGGCTTCAACCTTTGATGGAGGATTAAATGTAAACAGTGCCTGAAGACATTGAATACATTTTTTAATGTTTGGAGTTGGTGTTGAAGTTCTAAAATATTCAGCGAGACCTAATAAAGAAATATAGCAAGCATCTTGACCAACTGACATTATTTATTTTTAAGTTCTTGTTTGATTTAAAAGCTAAAAATAAATAAATTTAATTCTTATTTTTATTTATTATTATCACAATCACAAATTAATTCTTTTATGAATTCATCAAACGGAACGGTACGGAACTACGAAACGATATTGAAATTTTTTGAATGAGAACGATGAGAAATGAAAACTGTAAATAGTGTTGCCAACAAATTTGATTCAAAAACCATGAAATTTTGAAAAAAAAAAGATTTAAATTTTATTTAACAAAATAAACTTAAAATCATTTCTAAACTGCATTTTTAGTGAACAAGCTCAATTTAAATAAAACTTGGTCGAGTAATAGAGGCGGTTCCCAAACTCCTAAATTCAAGGTGGTTTTTTTGGGGAAAAGCCCTCGATTCGATTCATAAAGTCCTTCAAAATTTTCATATGATGCATACATAACATATACTAATGCATTTTTATACTCGGATTTGACCCATATTTGAAGTGGGTAGAATCAATTTACCAGATGTCCCAGCCCCAGGGTAGAATCAATTTCCCAGATTTTAGATCCAAGACGGTTTTTGAGGTTTTCAAAAGATTTCATTTAGATATAGGAATCAGAGAAATGCATGAGTACACTTGTATTACAAATCACTCGTGAATACACTTGATTTATTCAATATATGAATAGTTCAACTCAAAATAGAAACAAGTGTGAATATATGATTCATAATATTTTTTCAATACATTAGAATTGTATTGAGTTTTTTGTATCAAGTCAAATTTCTATTCGCAAAAGTATAGTGAATAGTGAAATATGTATTGCGTATATTGAATGCATTGGGTAATCTTCTAAGGAAATTTAATTTCCTAAAAAAAAAGTAAATATTTCGTAAAAATTTCCTAAAAATTTCCTAAAAAAACTGTTAAAAATGTACCTATACTTAATTAGATGATATTTTTTTCATTCATACGTATTGTTTTTATATTAGGCACTTGCTGCATTCATAGCATTCATAACAAAAACAAATCAACATCAAGTCGTATTGAGTAGATATTGTTGTTTTGCAAGTCAATGTAATATAAGTGTTTCTTATGTGCAAGTAGAATATGAATAGCTCATTTTTTTTTTTCTGTAATTGGTATTATTCTGTATTGAAATATTGCGAGTGATTTGTTTTTGTTTATGAATAGTATTACGCAGTTCTCTGATAGGAATACCTTTCTATAAATGCATATAAAAAAAAAAATGTAGTACTGACAAAACATTTTTTTTAAATTTACTACTTAAGGTCGGTATTCAACTGGAGATAAAATCAACTTTTTCATATAAAATTTTATCTGAGATAAATTTTAGTTGAGTGAATTTAATTTACCGGTACCCAACTGAAGATAAATGGAAATTTATCTGAGTAAAAATTGTATGAAAATATTTTCACTCAAATAAATTTTATTCCAAAAATTTATCTTGCAAAGAATGTTTTGAACATTCTTTTCGAGATAAATTTTGACATTAGGTCGTGTAAAAAGAATTCGACGTTTGTTGTTTGAAGAAAACAAACAAAAATCAGAAAATTAAATAATATTGGTAAAATTAATTAAATAAAAGTGGATGAAAGTTGGGAGGTAAGTAAATTTAAAATAAAATTGTTTAGGTTGTTTTTATCAAAATATATTTTTCTAGGCGGATTTTTTTAAAAACAATTTTTTTGTAAAAAACCATTTTTCAATTTAGAAATTATGATTTATTATTATCCTTTTTTTTAAATAATTATTGTTATTTTTAAAATCATATGTCAAGTGTCAAGTACATAAGTCAGAAAGTCATGTGTCAATTTTTATCCCACTCAATAATGTTCCTTTTCAAGTACTAAACACAATTGGGGCGACAGCGACAACGACAGCGATAGCGACTATCAAAAAAAAAATAGAAACCATATATTTGTATGAGAATGAACACAATTGAGACGACTGGCGACAAACGACATTGTCGCCTGGCGACAAATTAGAAATTTTTCTATTTTGTCGCCAGGCGACAACGACAACCATATATTTTTTTATTTATTTTTCTATTTGTTTACTTTTTTCCTGTATATTTATTTCGTCGCCGTCGCCGTAATTGTGTTCACTCCAGTGATATCGCTGTCGTTGTCGTTGTAGTCGTCGTTGTCGCCGTCGTTGTCGCCCCAATTGTGTTACTCCTCTCAAGATAAAATTTATCTTGTACTTAACTTGGGGTTTACATTGGATGTTTTTGAAGATTATTTCGAAGATGTTTTTTCAATGTGTGTGTAAAAATTGTGTAAAACGAAAAAATCTTCATTTTAGTCTAGACTAAAAATCTTGCTTAAAATGTTAATTATTTTCTGTCAAATAAAAAGAAAAAAATGAATTCGAAAAAAATTTGACAACGCGGAAATGTCAAAGACATAAAAAGTAAATAAAAGGAAAACTGAAAACATAAATAAATTATTTTATTATGTCGATGCCGACTCAATTCACAGCTGACTGTTTAAATTAAGAATTTTCTTCAACGACTGCTAATTTATCGACGTGAAATAAATATTATTTATTAAATTCAATATTTATTTAGAGATAGACAAATATTTAAATAGTTTTTCGTATTAAACAGAATAAATAATTTTTAAATTATAAAAAATTACATTTATATATTATATTTTTTTCTTCAATTGTATCGAATCTTTGATGAATCTTCTTTGTTTGTTTTCAAATTAAAATATATAAAATATTAAAATATATAAATATATTTTATTCAAATAATTAATACATTTTTATTTATATAAATTTTAATTTCTATATTTTTTTTATTTTGGTAATAATAGGTTAAGCCCGGGTGTCGTTAAAACAGAATTTAGCAACAGAACAGAATCAGCGACAGAAAAATTTATTCTGTTACTGAAATTCTGGTCAGAATCTTATGAGATTGCTGCCTTTAATACTAGAGATATGAAAATGTATGAGAGATGTTATAAGCAACGACGAATGAATTTTTCTGTCGCTAAATTCTGTTGTAAAAATCTGTCGCAGAATAAATTTTGTTCAAATGTATGGGATTCTGTTTCTGTTGCATCCCGGCTGAAAAAGATAATAAAATTATGTTCACTACCGGCCAACCTTATTTCCTTTCCAATTTTATCGACTTCGTATCCATGACTTCATTATATTTATTTAAAAATTGACACATTTTAGTTCGACTAAAATCTAGATTTTAGTCTGGACAGTGAAAACTATTTCGAAGATTTTTGCGAAAATACATTCAAAAAACATCTTCGAAATAATCTTCAAAAACATCTAGTATAAACGCTGCGTTATCTTCAGTTGAATACCGGCCTTTAGCACGAAGTAAAGTGGACTGTTTATTTGCTAAAAAAAAGTAAGCTACATTTCTGACAACGTTGCCAAGATTTCAGCTGGGTCGAATTTTGAAATAAATTTGACGCTTTTCAAGAAAATTTCAATAAAAAATATTTTTAAAATTTTTTTTAAACACAATTAAAAATAATTCAAAAATTTATTAAAAATGTTTAATTTAAATATAAAATTAGTAAAAAAAAAAAAACAATAGTTTGTTTGTAATTTGATATAAAAAAAGGTGAAATTAGTGAAAGTACTTTCACTATGTGTTTGAGTTGATATTGAGATTTTATTATTTTATTAAGTGAAAAATAATTTTTTAAAAAAAATTATCTTACTGTAGGTTTTTACATGCATTTAATAATTTGATTCTAAAATTTTTTGTTTTTTTGGACAAAGAAAAAATAACCAAAATGAAAATATTTATAAAATTAATATAAATTTTAAATTCCATCACAGTTTTGGATTTAGTAGGAAGGATGTTTTTTTTTTTTTTTTTTTCAATATCCACCAAACCATGCCTCCCTTTTTAATGAAAGAAAAGCACTTAAAAAATTTTATGGGTTTGATCAATTTCGGAACAGATGTTTTGAATTGTTTAATAATAAATTAAATAAAATATTTTGGCTACAGTGCAGATGACGTGAACTACTCAGAATCGGCTGAAACTTGAAGGGGGAGTAGAGGCGATGCCCAAACCCGCGAAACTGAAAACAATTCTTGGGGCAAAGGCCTCGTTTCGGAATTATGGTCTCCCAAAGTTTTCGTACATTTTGTATGGGAAATCTTTTTTTTGTCCGATTTGCCCCATTTTTGTGTAGGGAGTATATGGGGTATCCTAGAACGAGAGGGAGCGGTCTGGTGGTTGGTCAGTGGGATTCACGATCGCTTTCTATTCATTTAAGCCAATTTTGGTTGAAATCCATTTTCAGCCTCCCTTCGCTTCCTTGGTCATAATGCAATCGAAGGCTAAACATTTTTTTAAGTTCTTTAATTTTACATTTTGAGTCAGAAGTACAAATTCTTGGACCAATTCTTTTTAAAGCATTTTAATCGATATCTATCTACTCACATACCTACTAATTTTTTTCCAGCATGCATTAAAATTTAAAAAAAAATTAAAAATTATATTTATTTTTATGTTTTCTTATGTGAAGGTATACCAATACTTTTTCTATGATTCGCAGCTAGCAAAATTTGTATTTTAAAAGTAGGTACAAAAAAAATAAGTTTCCTATTTAAAATTAATTAAGTTAGAAAGAGAAAGAAAAATAATAAAATTTAAAATTAAAATAAAAATTAATTTAAAGAAACATTACTCTTACCTAGTTGGTGTTTCAAAAAAAAAATTAAATAGAATAAATTATTTAAAAAAAAAATTAATTATAATGTAAAAATAAAAAACAAAAACTATTAATAAAAAAATAAAATAAAATTAAAAAAACAAAAATTACTTGCTTAAAATAAAAAAAATAAAAAATAAAAAGAAAAAAACAACACACAAAAAAAAACAAAATGGAAATTGATGAATTACAACAAAATCGCCCTGGACCATCGTCTACGGATTTTATTTCACTATTGCCGAATATCAAAAAAGAGAACTTAGATGAGTCAGCAGTGTCAACAGCAGCTGGAACATCTGCTCAATCTATAACTGGCAAGTCCAGTAATAGTGCTGCTGGTAATCCATGTGATTCAGTTGAGAAACCAGTAAGTTTTTTCTGCTTTTTTTTTTAACTATTTTAATTACCTTTTTTGATAATTTTTATTTTTTTAGTTGTGTAAATTTTAATTTAATTTTAGATTGGTTTTAGAAATTGGGAAAACAAGATAAAAACACATTTGTCGACCTATGTATTCCAGTACAGTTGTGTGTAATACCTGTGTAGGTACTTATACCTTGTTCGCACCTAGGTATAAATATTTCCGGAAAAAAGTGGAAATTTTTACTTCTAAATAAAAGTACTTTTCAGACTTGAGAAGTGGAAAGAATTTGACAGTTCCGAAGAAAAAATTAGGTGCGTACAAGGTATTGGGTATCTCCTTAGATTAAAACAAAAAAAAACCCACCTATAATTAGAAATTTTATGTTTTTTGTGGTTTACCGAAATTTTTTAAAGTTTATTGTTTTTAGTGTTGATAGTGACAACAATGAAATTGAAAATTCGGTTTTTTTTTACAAACTACAAGGATAAACATGTTTTGGTTCAAAAAACATTTCAAGAACATGTATGTTTTTTCCCATAGTAAAAACAAAAACATGTTTTCGCTGTTTTGATTAACACATTATGGGCAAATTCGACGCGACGGACGTGACGCAAACGTTAATGACGCGAAAGACCATATACTTAATCGCGTAATTAACGTTAACGTCGAGACTGTTCGTATCCGTACATTTTCATGTAGGTATTCAATATTTCTTGCGACATTTGCATTGCGTCCGTCGAATTTAACCAAACCGTAAATGTCGTAGTCTGTACGGTCGATTTTCAAAGCATGTTTTTCTGCTCTTGAACATGTTTATCGATTTTAGTTTGTCCAAGGCAGAAGTAGATAATAACCAAATTGTTTATCTAGCAAAATTCAGGCCAAAACTTTATGAATTTTTTTTTTGTGTTAATACTTAAATGTCTCTTATCTAGCTAGTTAGGTATCTACCTAACTTTATATATATATTTTTAACCACAACCACAACCAAACCTCTAAAACATATTTTATAAAAAAAAAAAAATTTTAAAATATTTAATGGAAAAGCCAGGAATAAAATGATGCAGTACCTACCTTCTTATAATTTATTTATTTAATATTTAACATTAGATTTGCTATGTAGTTACAAAAAGTATAGATTAGATAAGTATAAAACATTTTTTTTACATCTAAGTAATTACATAATTCAGTATAGGTACTTATAAGAAATAAATTGATAACTATTAATTCTGAAAACCTTTTCAATTCCTGATACTAGCCTATTCAACAATTATCTCTCAGAACAGCAAATAAAAGCACTTAAGTATAAACCTCAACAATTTTCACCTTATTTATAACCCAAACGTACTAGCAGTGACCTTGTAGCAAGTGCTTCTGAAGTCAGACATAAATAACAACATGACTGAATAAAATACGCTTGATTTAACGGGCGATGATTGAGGCATAACTAGCGTTACTAATTACTTTATAGAAAAAAGTACGGTTCTAACAAGGGGTTTGTTAGTGGTTTAATAATTGCAATATTGCCCGGGTGTTTCATTCGTGATAAACTCCTCGCGTTTTAATTGATACACTAATTGAAAGTTAAAACCAGAAAAAGTATTAAATGGGAAGACAGAGAGGTAGTTGTAGAATCATACATATCTTCTCCAATTTTGTAGATATTGTACAATTACACACCAATTAAAAATATTGTTGAATAAACCTCAATGTCGTAGGCCATAAATGACATGACTTATAAGAAATTTGTTTGGATTAAGTATAAACTTCGAGTTTACATATTTGAATTATATAAATACATATGTTCCTCACGGAATAACAAAAAATCCAAACATTCCAAGTAACAACCAAATTTGGGGAAAAATATATAACTATTGTTTTTAATCTTTGAATATGTCGTTGTTGAGTTAAGTTTTCGTTGAGTTATTTTTTAATATGCAATTTTTCAACTCAACGAAAACTCAACTCTGGTTAACCCGATCATGGAAACATAATATATTTCTTTCTGGTGCTGAACTACCGTTGTATTTTTAACCATTTGAATTCAGATGATAAATTTCATATTATCTACATACATGTTTATATATATTATAATATATAACATTTACGAGTATGGTACAACATAACAATTTAATTATTCGAGGTACCTACTTATTAATTATTCATATTTTGTTTATTTGATAATAATGATTTATGAAACATATTTTACTTTCACCTATGTAAGTATTTATTAAAAAAAAAATCCAAATAATAATAAGGACAATTGAAAAACAAGTTAACGAAATTACGAACAATAGAGCAACTTACACTGTTTTGCCTGGAATACTTTCAAATTACTTCTGTAAATGCAAATCTGTATTCTCTATAATACATGCATAATTTATTTTATAAACGGATCGAATACTTATTTATTATAAGTACGTACTTAAATATAATGTGGAAAAACATTTATTGTAATTTTATCAAATGTACTTGTACATGTTTGGTTCAAGGTCAATTCAATTAAAACAAAGGCCATTTTAAACTAAAAGCTTAAATGAATACGAATAATAAGGTGAGACGAAAATATTTAAATTTATAGTTATATAAATTAAGCGAGTCGTAACTTACTTAATATATTCAATATACTTAATTATGTAACGATGAGATTGCGAATAATCTTTGAATAAAGAATTATTTTGATAACTGTTTTGAAGGAATTTGTTGCTTAATAGGCCACTAGATTGGAATTTACCACGTTTAGAATTCCGATAAAAATTTTAAGTATGGTGAACATAGGTTAGGTTAGGTTAGGTTGTAGCGGGTCGGAAATCCTGCGATTTCCTTGCACTTAGGCCGATTGGCCCGTTGTACTGCCCTACCCGATGGGCCTAAAATTCCCCATCGAGCCACCCTATACCATTGACGAACCTAATTATTTCTCTTGTCTTATGTCTTTGCAGGTCCTCAAGGTCCTGCAAAAAATAATCCCCCAACACCCTTGCTCTCCTAGTCCGAATCGTCGGACATTCACAGAGCACGTGAGGTGTAGTTTCGGGTTCTTCTCCACAACCCCTGCAGATCCCAGTGTCGGCCCTCCCTATTCGGAACTCGTGGTTCCTAAAGAAGTGCCCTGTACATATTCCAGTGAAAAGTCGCAGATCATTCCTGTTAAGGTTTAAGATCTGTTTGGACTTTTCACTGTTTAGATTCTCCCAAACCTTTTTGGTGGTTTTATTTCCTTCTGTTTGTCTCCACATTTCTTTGTGTTTTTCACAGCCCTCGTCGTCTATCTTGGTTTTTATTTCCGAGGCGCCTTTGAAAGATTGTAGTTTTCCGGGGTGCCCCTGTTCCCAAACCTCGCAAGACTGTCGGCTCTCATATTTCCTTCTATATTCGAGTGGCCTTTAACCCACGTAATGACCACCCGGTTTTCATTTCCCACTTTTTCAAGTGCCCTCAAACATTCTTGTACTGTCCTAGACCTTACCTCTGTTTTGGTAAGGGTACCTAGAGCAGTTTTGCTGTCTGAGTATATTCTAATTCTCCTCCCTCTTATATTACTTTCTTTAATTATCCTAGCTGCCGTCATTATGGCCATAATTTCGGTTTGTACAACCGAGGCTAAGCCATCAATGTCGGCCGCATAGGATATATTTAGTTCCTGACAGTAAACCCCTAGTCCACAGTGTTCCTCTCTCTTGGACCCGTCTGTGTATATTTCTAGGGTTTCCTCAGGGATTTCATGTCGCGTTTGGTTCACTTCAACTTTGAATAACCTATTCACGTTAAGTATTCCTGCGATCTTATCCCAAAGGGTTTCCGAGGTTAACTCGTTTCTTATGCCCTCGGAAAATTCTCCCATCCTTTCATGCGGTAAGAGATTTTCCCCTTCCACCCACTGTCCTGTCATGCATAGCCTTGCCATCGTATTAATAGCTGCCATTTGTACATGCAGAGCCAGCGGTCTCAAGTCTAATATCGTTTCTAGCGATCTAGTCGCCGTAGATCTTGCCGCTCCGGTTATTCCCAGACACGCTGATCTATGTATTTGGTCTAAAAGTTTAATCACTTTCTTTTTCTTTGTCGCTGGCCACCACACCAGTGCCCCATATGCGACCATAGGTCTTATGACACAGGTGTAAATCCAGTTAACAATCTTCGGTGAAAGTCCCCAGGTCCTTCCGATGGCCGTTCTACAGGCCCAGTAGGTCCTCAGTTCTTTCCCTTTTTTCTCCGAGATATGCTCATTCCAGTTGAGCTTTTTATCAAGGATTACCCCAAGGTATCTTACTTTATCCTTCATTTCCAGACTCACCCCTCCTATTATAGGTGCTGCAAGTCCCTCGATTCTTCTCTTTTTAGTGAAAAGACATAATTCAGATTTGCTAGAATTGAGCTTGAGACCGCATTGGATTGCCCAGCGGTCTATCAGATCAACAGCTAGCTGTATCTTTATATTTATGTCGTTTCCTGTCTGTCCCGCTACTATTACCGATATATCATCCGCGTAGCAGCAGGTGTCTATTTCTTTTTCCTGAAGCTCTAAGAGTAGTGGATTTATCGCAACCAACCACAGTAACGGGGATATAACTCCCCCTTGTGGTGTGCCCCTTCCTACTACCCTTTTCTCCTCGCTCCCTCCGAAACTGGCATGTATCCCTCTCTCACCTAAAAGGGACCTGATCCAATTTACTAGAGTTTGGTCTGTACCCATACTGATTAGGTTTTCTAGTATGAAGTTACAGTCTATATTATTAAAGGAGCCTTCGATGTCTACAAAATACCCCAACGCCAATTCTTTTCTTTCCAAGGTCATTTCTATGGAACGCACCACTTGATGTAGTGCTGTATCCACGGATCTTCCCTTGATATATGCGTGTTGGCTGTGAGCTAGCACGCGACTGTCTATTTCTCGTCTCAGCTGATAGTCCACCAACCTCTCCATACTCTTCAGCATGAAGGAGGTAAGGCTTATCGGCGGAAACGCACTTGCTTTATCATAGCTCGCCTTTCCCGGTTTAGGAATGAAAGTAACCTTTGACTCTCTCCAGATACCCGGTATGTGAGCCATCGTAAGACTTGCTTTAAAAATCTTACACAACATTTTTCCAAGGATACAGAATCCCTTCTGTATTAGACATGGGTATATACCATCCGTTCCCGGTGATTTAAACCGATCAAAGGAGGATACTGCCCATTCAACGCTGGTCTCTGTAAACATTTGGTTAATTAACGTTTCGTTTGTTCCCAGGTTACGCTCTCTAGCGTTTCCCTGGTTAACATGCCCGGCAGGGAAATTGCGTTCCAAGAGGACTTTAAGGGAGTCCCCCATACTTGCCGTCATATTTCCGTTTCTGTCTTCTAGAAGTTCTGGTTGGAAGTAACTTTTCGACAAGATTTTCTTTAATCTTGCTGCTTCCCCAGTACTCTCTATACTCCCTGTAAATTTCCTCCAGCATCTTCTAAGGGCAACCTTATAATCGTCCCAGAATTGATCTAGACGATTATTTTTTGCCCTATTGAATAGTCTCCTAGTCTCCTTTCTAAGAGCAACTAGTTCCCTACTCATCCATTTCGGATAATATTTATTTTTTATCTTGGTAATGGGACATGCGCCTTCATAGGCGTTCGTTACAGCTTTTGAGAGTTTTACTACGGCTAGATTCAAACCGTCTTGATCATTCAGATCAAAGGTGAGGCTCTGCACGTTTTCCCTCAGAAGCTGTCTGTAAAGGTCCCATTTAGTTCTTCGTGGGTTCCGAAAGGGATTCGATTCTTTTCGTTTTGATCTAATTTCAAACATAATCCATTGGTGGTCAGAGAAAGTCGCCTGTTCAGTGACCCTCCAATTTTGGATATGTTCCGAGATACCTTGTGTACTGACAGTTACGTCAATCACCTCTCGTCTTACCCTATTTATAAAAGTAGGTTTGTTACCTTTGTTTAGTATACACAAATTATTACTGTTAATGTAATCAAAAAGTGCCTTACCTCTTCTATTTTCTCCCGTACTGCTCCATAAGGGATGGTGCGCATTTGCGTCTGCCCCGATAATTACTTCGGTGCGTGTTCTCCTCCCATACTCGATGACTTTTTCTACCTCCTCCGTTGGTGGTGGTTCATCAGCATCGTATGGGAGGTATGCCGAAGCTACCAGAAGACTGGAGTCTTTACCACTGTTCTTTATGTCACAGCAGATTGTGACACAGTCTCTGTTTGATAGCTGTGAAATAAAGAAACATTTTAGTTCATGTTTTACTAAAATCAAAGTTCTAGGTCTAAAATTACCTTTCTTCCAGAAGCCCTGGTAAGTTTTCCTATCGTAACTTCCGATCCTAACCCCCCTTGTAGGGGGTTCTTGGATAAGGGCTATCTCTGTTTCTTCTAGGCTCATGTGCTGCATGAGCCTATCCATTGCCGCAGCGCTACGATGAAGGTTAATTTGTAATACCTTCATTTAGCCATCTTCTTCTGCGGTCAAGGTCATATATCTTCTTCTTCCTCTAGCAGCATGGCTTCCGCCAGCCGCATAGCCTCCGATTCTGCGGCCACACACAGTGATATCCGGTCCAACAGATCCTCCTGCGAGCAGAAGGATTTTGTTGATCCTTGATCACTGTGTTTCCTCCTCACGCACGCTAAGCCTTCTGAGTGCGCCTCCCAGGGTTCCTCCTACGTTGCTCAACTCAGGGACCGAACTAGCGTGAGTAATACACTCGCTCTTGGCTCTATTCTTCTCCTCAACCGCCGCTTTAAAAGCAAAGGGATTTACCCCTTCTGCTGTTCGTGGCATTGAAAATGGGGGTTGTTCCTTCGCCCTTTCGGGGGTCGGAATCGCCACCACCGTCTCCACGGTCACTGGTTCCTTTGTCTTCGGAAGAGTGACTATTATCTTTCGGCACAGGTAGTAGATGACCCCATCTGCCGCCTTAAGTGCCTCCAGACAGTCGTCACCCACTCCTAAGAGGAGCCAGCAACCAGTGTTTCCCCTGCTCTCCCGGGATATCACCGACCACTCGGTACATTTCAGTCCCAACGGTTCATTCAACCGTTGGAGCACCAAAAGTATCCTCTCCGTGGGAAGCGTTTCTCCCGGAAGCCAGATTGATACTTTATGCATTCTTGGGAGGTCATCCTTCCCGACAATGTCCAGAAGAGCTCCCTTCCATGGTGCTGCACAGTTCTTTACCTTAGCCTTTAGAAAGGAGGCTGAGGTTTCGTCTGAGCAGGTAATTCTAATCATATATAGGTGGGCCTTCGTCCAGTCGAAGGTTGGTACGGGAGTCGCATATGAATACACAGCTTCAAGTTGCCACCCCCGAACCATATCCAAGACTTTTTGGATTCTGCCTTCCCCTAGAATTTTTCCGGTAGGGTGCGACCTATCTATTACCGTCAGCTTGAGATGCTCTCTAGCCACGGTATTGTAAGCCGCAATCATCTTCGCCGCAGGATGTTCCTGTGTCTCTCCGGACCTTTGCCTCTTATGTATAGAGGCTCTTTCCGGTCCGTTTTTCCTTGGTATCGGTTTAGGTGGCTCGTTTGAACCACCAATCCACCTTACCTCCGGTTCCCTCCGACTCGGTGCTGGTTTGCGAGGTTCGTTAGAACCTCCCATCACCCGTGTCGTTCTTGTCTCGGTATGAGTCGTTTTAGTTGGTCTTTTCAGACCTCCCTGCCACGACCCCGCCGGTTTATAATTCTCAGGCTTAGAGGTTAGTCGGTGCTTTAATTGCCCCGTCTCTGCCTCTAGCCTGTCCAACCTCTTTTGGAGTAGCATCTGCATCTCAGACTCTGACTTTCCGTCCTTCTTCCATCTTCTGAGCCACTTACGATCAGATGCTCTATATTTTCTCCAACCTTCGTTTGGTCTTGCCATGTCCTTTTCGAATTGCCTTTTGTCGTCAACATTTTGCCCCGCTGGCGACCTATCACTGCCACAGGCAGTGCCAGGCCGTCCAACGGGAGCCGCGGCTACTACTTCCGACAGTTGGGTGGATATCCCCACCCGCATTTTTTCCTTCTCTTTGTCGTCCATCATGGTTTGGTTGGATTTGCTTAGTTTTCAATTCGGCAACGTCGACACGTCCACCTGCAGTAAACTGCAAGTGGGCGTGTCGTCGCTGTCGAATTTACTTAAGCCCTATCACCTCGACAAGGTGAAATCCGTCGGCAGGAATGGTGAACATAAGTATACTTTTGTCATTTTTTTTTAGTGGTTTGAAAATGTTTATTTAAGTACGAAAAAAAAGAAGTTACATTCAACACATATCGGAGGTGTAAAGCTTGCTTAAATTAGAAAAATTGACATATGTACATATTTTTATGTAAGTACTTGTTTACACTTAGCTAATTTAACATGTTCGGACAACGAATATGTTCCGTTGGTGTTTTTTATGGTGTTTTTTCATAGTAAAAAAATTAAAACAGAAACACGTTCTTCAACATGTTTCTACAAAAACATGTTAATTTTCAGGGATGAATGAGTAATTTTTGAATAATATTTTGTTAGGCAATATTCAGTATGCATTAATTTTTACTTGGTATGTCATTTTTGACTGAAATTTTATAAAGGTGGAGATACACTCAAGATAAATGACGCGCGAGTTCTTAACCTTGACACAACTTCATATATTTTAAATTTTTTAAGCGCGTCGGTTCCTTTGAGGTTATCTCCGGTATTATTTGAAATTCTTTATCTGACAGAGCTAAACATGTTAACATATGAAAAACATCGTTTGAACGGTCGATTTTCCAAACATGTTTAGCTCCTTTCGAACATATTAAATTAGCTAAGTGTAAACAAGACATATAGTGATAAATAGGTATATCTACTTATATACATACAAATTTAATGTATTACAATCTCTAATTATGTTTAAAATAAATGTTAAGTAATTTTAAATGTAATTTTTAAGTACTTAACACTTTTTTGTAAAAAGTAATGTTTAAAATATATTTTTGCAGACATAAGTAACTGATAAAAAAAAAAATTCAATAGCTTTTGATAATGGAATGTTTTATTCTAATACACCCACTTATGTGTAGGGTTGGGGTCTAAACCCCGGAAGCCAAAATCCCGAGTACAAAAGCCCGAAAAAAAATCCCGGAAGACAAAATCCCGGAAGCAAAAATCCCGGAAACACAAATTCCCGGAAACCAGAATCCCGGAAAGACAAATTCGCGAAAACCAGAATCCCGGAAACCAGAAAACCGCAGGGACAAAATCCCGGAAATTTTAATTTGGAAGAAAAAATTAACTGCGGGGATTCAGGGATTTAAACCTTCTTTTTCGCAATCTAACCGATGGCTACGCGGGCCAAAGTCTTTTCGCGTGTCCCTGCGGGGCTTCAGGGATTAAGACCTCCTTTTTCGCAATATAACCGATGGCTACGCGGGCCAAAGTCTTTTGCGTGTCCCTGCGGGGCTTCAAGGATTTAAACTTCCTTTTTCGCAATCTAACCGATGGCTACGCGGGCCAAAGTCTTTTCGCGTGTCCCTGCGGGGCTTCAGGGATTAAGACCTCCTTTTTCGCAACCTAACTCACGGCTACGCGGGCCAAAGTCTTTTCGCGTGTCCCTACCGGGCTTCAGGGATTTAAACTTCCTTTTTCGCAACCTAACCCATGGCTACGCGGGCCAAAGTCTTTTGGTGTGTCTTCAGGAATTAAAACCCTATTTTTATCGCAACATAGTCCATTGCTACGAGAGCTGAAGTGTTCCTGCGAGGCGTTAGAGATTAAAACCTCCGGGACTACGTCTTTTCGGGATTTCAGGTTCCGGGATTTAGTGTTTTCGGGATTTTGACTTCCGGGATTTCGTCTTTCCGGGATTCTGACTTCCGGGATTTCGTCTTTCTGGGATTCTGACTTCCGGGATTTTGTAAACGGGAAAAAAAAATTCCCGGGATTTTTCGTACTTCCGGAATTTTCGACTCCAGGCATTAGACCGGCTCCCTTATGTGTATTCTAATAAATATTTATTTTTTCAAACTGTCTTCTCAAATGAAGAGTTATAGATATATTTTAGTCGATTTTAGTTAACTGCAATACCATTAGAATCTTCAAAAAAATTCGTGTAAAGGTGTTTTCGTGTTATCTTAATGGATGTGAAGTTATTGGATTGGATTGTCGATATGAATCATGTTTTTATAAAGATATACTTACTAAAAGGATTTTGCATTCAAGATTTAAACGACCAATAATACTTAAGATTTTTTGTGATATTATGTTATTATTTTAGTAGTTATTTTTCAAATTTTATCCACATTGTAACTATCATATGAGCTCGTCCTGATCTCGGTAAGCTTTTTATAAAAAAAAAGATCACCACCTACTACTATCATTACCCTTAGTCAACAGTGGTTTTATAGTAGTTAATTTATTTCAGATTGATATTGCTTAGTCATGTCCAGTGCCTACTTATTTTTATTAAAGCATTAAAAATTGAAAACTTTAATGATATGAGGATGATAAATAACGTAATTACATGATGCTTGACTCTTTGAAACTTTAATATTTTATTTGTTTCAACAAAAATTCAAGAAGGTAATAATTCTAACATTTTTGGAGCACATGATACTGTCGAAATAAGTTGATTTTTCATTAATAATTAAATTATTTTATCCTTACAATACTTAGTTGTAATAATTACAAAAAATGTAATTTAAGTTAAGTACCTTCTTATTCTTAGAATTTTTTTTTTTAGTTTTAGAACGTAAATTTTAATTATTAAAGCATTTTAAATTTTGCATTTTATTATTTATATTATCTATGTCCTTCAAATCTTGGGGTAAACTGTTGAGCAATTAAAGACCTTTCATCATTATGTGGTTATTATTTCTTGCTGTTGTTGAATTTATTCGGAAGTCATTTTTATTTCTTATGTCATAAGATTGATTTTCCCTGATATATGTATTATTTATTATTTGTTAGATATTTCACAAAACCAATACAAGGATTTGATGTCCTGATACAAATTTTAGGTGAATTGATTTTTCAAGATGAGCTACTTATAAAAATATAAAAGTTTTTAAGCATAGATTTTTAATAAAGAAAAAGGAAACATAAACAACTATTAACTACTAACTGATTAACTAAAGTTTTCGTAACAATTTTTGTATTTTAAATTACCATAGTTTCTTAATTATATCAAAAAACTTCATTGACAGAAAAATTTGTGAATTAATACCATCAATTTATTAAATTTATTTTTTATTTTTTTTATTTTTATTATAATTAGAATTAGAAAAATATATAATTGTAATAAAAGTGTTGTAATTTAAAGGTAAATAATGTGTTTGATGAATGCACTGTAAAGCATAAACAGCTGACAAAATCCCGTTGAGGTTGTTACTGAGAGGGCTGTGAAGTCTTTTTTTAAAAATCAAGAATGGTTTTTTTCTACCAATGGTTGCAATCTCCAAAAGCATTGATATTAGTAGCAGTTATTTCAGATAAATGTAGAGCATAATATTATTTAGATTTGTAGCTACGTGACGTATACTGAAGAGTTAGCAGAATGAAGTAAACATTCAATATTTATAGCACATGTGCAAGTAGATAATTAAGATAGAAAAGGAAGGAATATTTTTAGGAAATAATATAGGAAATATTCAGGGAAATAATTACGAAAATATACAAAAGGATTTCAATAAATAATAATATGAAAAGGAGAATTTAAAATCATTCGTTATATAGTCATTGTGAAGTAAAGATGTGCAACAAAGGGTGTCGGGAGAAGTTTGAATTTCTGGTGTTTGTTTAAAATTAAAAGTAGAATTAGTGAGTTTACAATAAGTATATAATAAAAGTAGGTGGCTTTACACCTACCTAAATTAAGGTTAGTCCTAGTGTTATTGTCTCGGTTATTGTTAATGTTATTGTTATTTTATTCTTTCTCTTATTTGATATCATATAATCAATAAGTAAGTAAACAATATGAATGAAATTGAATTTATTAATAAGTATGTTTAAATTTTTTCTTCAAAGCGGAGGTAGAAACATATTGGAACCTTAAATTTAGAAGGATAATAGATAACATACATATTAACCAACTCATTATTTTCAAACGAAAAACAATTATACATATATAATTTAGGGCTGCAATGTAATGTATTTTAATTTTAAATAACTTAAGGATTTGCTATTTTTATATTTTCAATCTATTTAGCCCGCCGCCCTGCTGCCCTCCCCCCTCCAGTGTGCTTACCTACCACACAACATTTTTTTTATCTAGGTCTTATTTCATTTTTCTAAATGATCGAGTTTTTGTTATAACCGCGAAATGAAAAAAACGAATTTTTGTGTTTCGCGGTTATAACAAAAATTTTTGTTATAACCGCGAAATGATAAAAATCGATTTTTGTGTTTCTCGGTTATAACAAAAATTTTTGTTATAACCGCGAAAAGAAATTTTTTCTATTTTATGCGATATTTTTTCGCGGTTATGACACTTTTATTTTTTATTTCGCGGTTATGACATTCGCGGTTATGTCATGTAGCCGTCGCGATAGCTACTTTTAATCGTAAATACTATTTTTGAATTTATATTCTATAATTACAGTTACCCATGCATTTGATAAGAACAGAAAATTTTATGATATAAATTGAAAAACCTTTTTATCCGTGATACTTTTTACTTAGTTAATTTTTGTTTTACTGAAACTAAATTTATCAGATAATGATTTTATTTTTATCAAATGAATCATCAATAAAAATCCTGATAAAAATTAAAAATAAAATTACATTCATTACCTAAGTACTTACTTTGTTTAAATTATATGAAACGATAAGATAAACCTAATATCTAAATTTTATTGAATTGCAATTTTGCAAAATTCTTAATCATGAGTTTTTTCAAAACTTTCATTTTATTCCATATTGCAAAATCAATCTGAGTGCTTCGTTTTGGTTTTAATTGGTCCTATCGTTGATCGTATTTCTAACTTGTCCAAACCATTTTAAGTATATATGTTTTATTTATTACCATTTCTGGATATGCCGAATCTACATTTCATTAAGTTTTTGATTTTTGATCTTTTAATGAAATATAGATTCGACATATCCAGAAATAGTTATCAATCAAAACATAAAAAGCATAAAATGGTGGTTTGAACAAAAATAGGAATTCGACCGTGTACTTACTTAGCAAGTACGTTTGATTCAAAGGGAATTAATAATTTTTGGAACGTAGTTCCTTATCAGACGCTCTTGTGGAAAAATTTATTAAAAATTTTAACACTAAGTGTCGCTAACATATGATAAACAAAAAAAAAAAAGTTAAAAAAAATTATTTTTTTTTTTGAAATTTTGAATTTTTTAAAATTGTTTAAATTCACTATTGAATTTGAATGTTAAATTTAATTTAAATTTAAATATTTATTTCTTTTTTAATATAAAACAAAACAAAATAAATTTTCTTATTATTATACGATATTTTTTTATTTTTTAAATAAAAAAAATAAACTCCCGTCGCTTAAAGCTTTTTTTTTGGATATTTTTTTTCTCTTTCCAATTGGAAGTTTGAAATTGGATATTTGTTTCGCTTTTTGTTGTTGTCTTGTCGCTTAGTGCAAAACAGTGGTTGACTTTATTATGCTACAATGAAAATTTATTAAAATGCTTACAGATTGATTGGGCATACACCGTCGTACAAATGAAATGAGAACTAATGCCTTGTTCACACTTCGCTAATTTAACATGTTCGAAAGCAGTTAAACATCTTTGGAAAATCGACCGTTCAAACGATATTTTTCATATGTTAACATGTTTAGCTCTGTCAGATAAAGAATTTCAAATAATACCGGAGATAAGCTCAAAGGAACTGACGCGCCCAAAAAAGTTAAAATATATGAAGTCGTGTCAAGGTTAAGAACTCGCGCGTCATTTATCTTGAGTGTATCTCCACCTTTATAAAATTTCAAAGTCAAAAATGACATACCAAGTAAAAATTAATGCATACTGAATATTGCCTAACAAAATATTATTCAAAAATTACTCATTCATCCCTGAAAATTAACAAGTTATTAGAAACTGGATTTTTTGGGTGAGTGCCACTTGTACAATTACCAGTTGTACAATTTTTCAATTTGTATGGCGAAAAAAAATTGTACAACTGGTATTTTTCTCTGTACAACTGGTAAAAAATAATCCAGTTGGGATGCATGTCAGTTGTACAATTACCAGTTGTACAATTTTTTTGTACCAGTTGTACAATCCAAAATACCACTTGTACAATTTAAAATTTAATTGTACATCTGGTTTTTTTGGATTGTACAAGTGGTAAAAAGATTCCACTTGTACAATTGACCACTTGTACAGAGAAGAACCATTTGTACAGACTAGTGCCAGTTGTACAATCCAGTTGTACATTTTAGACCAGTTGTACAATCTCGATTTTTTCGAATTAACCACTAGTACAATTTTTGACCAGTTGTACAATCTTTTTTTTTTTTGTAATTTACCACTTGTACAATTTTTGACCACTTGTACAATCTATATTTTATAGAATTAACGGCTACATGACATAACCGCGAATGTCATAATTAAACCGCGAATGTCATAAACAAAAATCCTCGCGGCCTTATTTTATTTTTAAAAGTGAAATAAGACCGTGACCAAAAAAAAAGTTTATCGGAGGTCTAATTTCATTTTTATAAATGAAATAAGGCCGCGTAATCTTGTAAGGTGAGCACAAAGGGCAGGGGGCAGCAGGGCGGCGGGCCCCCTGCCCTTTGTGCTCACCTCACAAGATCGGAGGTCTAATTTCATTTTTATAAATGAAATAAGACCGCGTAATTTTGTGAGATGAACAAACAGGGCAGAGGGCAGCGGGCCTTGCTGTCCCGTGCCCTGTGTGCTCACCTCACAAGATCGGAGGTCTAATTTCATTTTTATAAATGAAATAAGGCCGTGTAATCTTGTGTGGAAAACACACAGGGCAGGGGCCAGCAGGGCGGCGAGCGGACAGTTAGTCAGTGGGATTTACGGCTGGCGCCGCAAATCCCACTGATCAACCGCCCGCCCTCCGCCTGCTGCCCTGTGTGCTCACCTCACAAGATTTTTTATTGAAGTCTTATTTCATTTTGAAACATGAAATTACTACGCGGCCTTATTTCATTTATAAAAATGGAATTAGCCCTCCGAAATTTTTTTTTTTTTCAAAGTGAAATAAGGTCGCTAGGACTTTTTTTGCGGCGAAGCGAATGGGATGCGGTAGCGGCACCCATTATGCACAACAGCTTTTCCATACATTTTGCTTATTTTTTCACGGTTATAACTTTAACATAGAGATTGTACAACTGGTCAAAAATTGTACAAGTGGTTAATTTTATAAAAATAAATATTGAACACCTGGTCCAACATTGTACAAGTGGTTAATTTGAGAAAAAAAGGATTGTACAACTGGTCTAAAATGTACAAGTGGTGAAAACTGAATTGTACAAGTGGTACAATTGGATAAATCGATTGTACAACTGGTAAATTGTACAACTGGTCAATTGTGCAACTGGATTATTTTTTACCAGTTGTACAGAGAAAAAATACCAGTTGTACAATTTTTTTCTCCATACAAATTGAAAAATTGTACAACTGGTAATTGTACAAGTGGCACTCACCCTCCAGTTGCACAATTGACCAGTTGTACAATTTACCAGTTGTACAGACAAATTTACCATTTGTACAATTCAGTTATCACCACTTGTACATTTTAGACCAGTTGTACAATCCTTTTTTTCTCAAATTAACCACTTGTACAATGTTTGACCAGATGTACAATATTAATTTTTATAAAATTAACCACTTGTACAATTTTTGACCAGTTGTACAATTTATCTTTTATCAAATTAACCACTTGTACAATTTTTAACCAGTTGTACAATCTCTATGGTAAAGTTATAACCGTGAAAAACTAAGCAAAATGTATGGAAAAGCTGTTGTGCATAATGGGTGACCGTGCCCTAGCGGGGGATGGAAATAAGGCCGCTAGGATTTTTTGTTGCGGTCTTATTTCTTTTTGAAAAATGAAATTAGACCGCAAAAAAAGTCCTCGTGGCCTTATTTCATTTTGATAAATGAAATAAGACCGCGACCAAAATCATCGCTGCCTTATTTCATTTTGAAAAATGAAATAAGACCGCGACAAAAAAAAAATTTTTTTGGAGGGCTAATTCCATTTTAATAAATGAAATAAGGCCGCGGAGTAATTTCATGTTTCAAAATGAAATAAGACCTCGATAAAAAATCTTGTGAGGTGAGCACACAGGGCAGGGGGCAGCAGGGCGGCGGGCGGGCGGTTGGTCAGTGGGATTTGCGGCGCCACAAGATTTTTTATTGAGTTCTTATTTCATTTTGAAACATGAAATTATACCTCCACCCGGCCTTATTTCACTGCGCCGCCCTAGTGCCTTTTCCAAAAATTGTACAAGTGGTAGGGTAAAGGCAGGTATTCTCAGCCGGGACCAATTCTCAGCCACTTTAACTTTGCCCATGAGTATTAGGAAAAGTATACATCTAAGCCAAAAAACCAAAATTTAATTTAAAAGAGTGTTTATTCCTCTACTCATATGCAAAAAATAAAATAATTCGGAATTAAAATAATTGATTAAAAAGTAATTATTTCAAACAAGTCTGTCGATGCGATCAGTTCGGTACAAAAAATTAGAATTTTATGAAAAAAGGTGTTCAGATAAACGAGCTAAAAAATCTAAATTTTTGTAAAAAATTAAAGTTCTAGTTGTTTAAATTATTAAAGGAGATAATTATCAGCATAAATAAAAAAAAATGGGTAACTTTTTTTTTTATTTTACTCAAAATTTTCACATGGTCGAGATTACATTCCAAAATTTTGGGTAAATTTAATTGTCAGCCACCCCGGCTGAGAATAGAATTCGACGCAAAATTTGATTTAAAAACAAAAACAACTAAATTTGACTGTTTTTACATTCAGGAACCTATAAAACAGCTTAAATATCGTTTATAATGAGCTGGACCAATTATCAGCCGGGGTACAAAATTTTTTTTTTCCTTGTGGCTGACAATAATATCTTCATACTATCTTTGAATTCTATTCTCGGCCACTTAATGAAATTTTGAAATTTTGCTTTCAGCGAAGAAATTTGGGCTCAAAATATAAAAAAAAACGATGCTGCAGATGACGGGAACCACTCAGAATCGACTGAAACTTGGAGGGGTGGTAGAGGCGGTCCCAAACCCCCAAAAACTGAAAACAGTTCTTGGGGAAAAGACCCCGTTTCTGATATGCCCCCCGGGTTGGGAGCTTAAACTCCGGAAGCTAAATCCCGAGTACAAAAGCTCGAAAACTAAACCACGGGAGATAAAATTCCAGAGGCCAAAATGTTGGGGAAAAAAATCCCGGAAGTTAAAATCCCGAAATAACAAAATCCTGGAAACCAAAATGCCGGAGGGACAAATTCCCGGAAAACAGAATTCCGCAGGAACAAAATCACCGAAATTTTAATTTGAAAGAAATCATTAACTAGGAACATACATTTCTTGAAATCAAATACTTATCCTATATCGATCACGTATCCCTGCGGGGCTTCAGGGATTAAAACCTTTTTTGCAACCTAACCCATGGCTACGCCAGCCAAACCCTTTTCGTATGTCCCTGCGGGGCTTCAGGGATTAAAACCTCCCTTTTCATTTATTTTAGGTTCCCAGATTAAGTTTTCGGGATTTCAGGTATCGAGATTAAGGGTTTCCGGGATTTTGACTTCCGAGATTTCGTCTTTCCGGGATTTCGTCTTTTCGGGATTTTACCTTCCGGGATATCTTCCGGGATTGTAATTTCCGAGATTGTAATTTCCGAGATTTTAGGAAAAGGGTGATTTCCGGGATTTCGTACATCCGGGATTTTCGACTCCGTGCATTTATTTCCCAAAGTGCTCAAAATATTTTAAAAATTCAAAAGTTCTAACAAATAAAAGTAATTTACAAATTGTAAGTTGAGGAATATAGTTTTTAGGTATTTTTATTGTAATTTTTGCATATAATGCATACAAATTATTTTGCCTAGATTTTTTTAAGTTTTCTAATCTAGCTTTTAGGAACTTATAGTTCCTAATTAAATAAAATTCAACGTAATTATTACTTAAAACCGACTTTTATTGCTTAATTCTCTTTAAAACGAGGGTGGCTGAGAATAGAATCCAAAGTGGCTGAGAATAGAATTTGGGTGGCTGAGAATAAGGGAAAATGGGTTTTTTTTTCTTTGTTCTACGAATTTTTTCTAAAAAAATTAATTAAATAAACCAATTCCGGATTTATGTAGAAAAATGTCTGAAAAATCCAAAAAACATAACTTTGTATAGCTAAATGCTAATACTTTATACTTTTTGTTCGTTCAAAGTGAAAAAATGAGTTAGGTGGCTGAGAATTGGGTACTTTACCCTAAATTACAAAAAAAAAAAAGATTGTACAACTGTCAAAAATTGTACAAGTGGTTAAAGCTTGATTTACACAATGGCTAAAAATGGCAAAAAAAAAAGATCCCAAAACAAAACAGGACAGAAGATACAAAAACTAATAAGTTAGAGCAGTACGAACAGAGTCATCTTTTTTTTTTTTTGGTGTCTTTTTTTGTAATCTTTTTTTATAGCAAAAAAAAAAAAGATGAACTAGTTCATCTTTTTTTATAGTTTACGTCTTTTTTTTTCTAGGCGCGTAAATAAAATTTATGTTATAATTTGAATTTTATAGTTTCTGAAAAATTATTATTGTATTTCTAACTTGGGGGTTACCTTGCTGAAAAAAAAAATCATGATTTTTTTGAATGTATGTGCGAAATTTTGTGCGAAAAAAAATCAAGAAATAATCATGATGAAAAATCATGCTTAAAAAAAATCAGTGTTGATTTTTTCTGTAAAAATGAAAATTTTTGGCTGCCAAAGAAAAAAGTAAACTCTTGAAAGTGCAAACAACAATTATAAAAACGGTTTGTTATTACGGGATTTGAATTTGAATGTTGAAATTTAAAAAAATCTATGTGAATTATTTATTAAATAAATAAAATAACTTACTTTAAAAAACAAGATATTTTATTGAAAAAGGTGAAGTTTATAAAAACTAAGAACTTAGTAAAAAAAGAGAAAATAGAAAAAACATGTCGAAAAGTTTTTATAAGGAAGAAATATTAAAATTTATAAATTTATACAGGGAGCACGAATGCATCTGGAACATGAAGTCTAATGCGTTGTTTATAGCTACCACAGTAAAGTAATTTTTGGAGGAATGTTCCGGAAACCTATTCACAGCTAATTTTATCTGAAAGTAAAAAATCAAATGCAAGAAATAAAAAAAAAAACAAAAAAAATATTTTTGACAGAAAAGGTACCGTAAAAAAATATTATGATAGGTAGGAAACGTAATGAAAAAGAAACAAAAAAATAATTTTGTGAAGTAATGAAATTTTTCAGATATCAAAAAAAAATAAATTCAATTTTCTTAGTTATTTGAAAATATTTTTAAAAAATTCTTTTTACGAAAAATAGATAAAATTAATATCTTCATTTTCAGTAAATTTGCTTAAATATAAATAGAATAATAACATAGAAAAACGGTTTTTACGGTATCATTGTTTCAGATAGGTCAATTAGCTATAAACAACGCATAAGCCAGTATGATTTTTGACGGCTCCATGAATTTTGACCGCATGAATTATGACCGCGACTGGCGGTCAAAATTCATTTTCAAAATGAATTTTGACCGCGCCTCAATTTAGAAAACAAATGAATTTTGACCGCTACAAAATGTGCGGACAAAATTCATTTTTAAAATGAATTTTGGCCGCAACTCAATTTAGTAAAAAAATGAATTTTGACCGCGGCAAAATGTGCGGACAAAATTCATTTTCAAAATGAATTTTGGCCGCGACTCTATTTAGAAAAAAAATGAATTTTGACCGCGACAAAATTTGCGGCTGTATTATGCAGAAATAGTTTCATCAAAAATATTACTTAACAAATATTGAAAATAAAAACAGCTTTTTCATACATTTTGTACGGCATCCTTTTGGAAAAGGCCTAAAATCATTTTTAAAACGACACTATTTATCGTATGTGAGTAAAAAAGGTAAAATATTTGTGGGGTAGACACAAGGTGAAGGGGGGGCAGCAGGGCTGTGGGCGAGCGGTTGGTCAGTGGGATTTGCTGCTGGCGCCCTTGCCCTTTTGCTTAGAACACAATGTTTTATCGGAGGGTTGATTTCATTTTTTGAAATAAGTCATTTAAAATGAATTGTATCTTCTCCATAACTTTTGTGCATAATACTCGCGTTCCCGGCAACAACTCAATTTAAAAAAAATGAATTTTGACCGCGGCAAAATGTGCGGACAAAATTCATTTTCAAAATGAATTTTGGCCGTGACTCAATTTATAAAAAAATGAATTTTGACCGCGAGAAAATGTGCGGGCAAAATTCATTTTCAAAATGAATTTTGACCGCGACTCAATTTATAAATAAAATGAATTTTGACCGCGCGGTCAAAAGACATTTTGTTGCGCGGACAAAATTCATTTTAAAAATGAATTTTGCCCGCCCATACAAACTTTTTCCGCGGTCATAATTCATGCGGTCATAATTCAGTGCCCCATTTTTGACTCATAAAAATTTCACACTACATTAAAAAAAATTATAATTATGATTTTTTTTTCAGCAAGTGTAACCCGCATGTAAATTTGCTATAAAATTTGTTTATGTTTTGTGCTATAAAAGGAAAAAAATTATTAAATTTCTGTCTACTTCTTTCACATGTTTGTTGTTGTTGTTTATTTATCGCTTTCTCGTTCTAGTTTGACTAGAAAAAATTAAAAGATTACAAATTTAGCCATTGTGTAAATCACGCTTAATTCGAAAAAATCGAGATTGTACAACTGGTCTAAAATGTACAACTGGATTGTACAACTGGCACTAGTCTGTACAAGTGGTCAATTGTACAAGTGGAATCTTTTTACCACTTGTACAATCCAAAAAACCAGATGTACAATTAAATTTTAAATTGTACAAGTGGTATTTTGGATTGTACAACTGGTACAAAAAAATTGTACAACTGGTAATTGTACAACCGACATGCATCCGTTTTTTTCATACAGAAAAAAAAACTAACTAATAGCCTTTCCAAACTTATTTTCTTATAATCTTATGATAAATTAAAGAAATCCGTTCGTGCTATAAAAAAAATTTAGGTATTTAAATATTTTTTAGTTATTTTAATAAATATTGTGTTCTTTGGTTTGCATTAATAATTAATGGAAATAAAACAAAAAGAATATTAAACATCCAATGAAATTTATAAAATTAAATTTTCTATCACAAAATAATTCCGATGTTTCACATCTATCATACGGCTCTTGTGTTTTTTATTGAACTTTGTATGAAAATTGATAAACTTAAATTTTATTTCAATTTATAAAATATTTATAAAATTAAATATTTAGTAAATATTAATTTTTTATTATTAACTAATTAATATTTTATAGTTCAAATAAAATTTAGATTTTCATTCTAATTTTAATGTAAATAAAAATCTTGTATAATTTTGTCAGTATTATTTTGCCAATATAAAGGCGCTATTCGGTACCAAGGCAAGTCAAGTTGTCTGCCGGCGTTAGATATTTCGATACTTTGCCATTTTGGCTATGAAGGTGAAAACACAATTGAGGCGACAGCGACGGCGACAGCGATAGCGACTGTCAAAAACCATATATTTGTATGAGAATGAAACAATTGAGGCGACTTTTTTATATGAAAAATCGCTGTCGCCGTCGTTGTCGCCCCAATTGTGTTTTCACCATGATATTTGTTTTTTTTTGTGTTGCTAACAACAAAAACAAAAATTTAAAATTTATAAGTAAATTAACGATACCTGTTAATTTTTAAAAAATTTAAATAATGAGTCGACGCCGTCGCATTTTATATGATTTGATGAAAACAAATTTTATTTGATTTTATAAAATATTAATAAAATATTTAGAAAATATTAATTTTTTATTATTAACTAATTAATATTTTATATTTCAAATAAAATTTACATTTTCATACTAATTTCAATGTAAATAAATATAAATCTTTTTTTTCAATATAAAGGCGCTATTCGGTACCAAGCCAAGTCAAGTCAAGTCAAGTCCTTAATTAAAATGAAAATTACTTATACGCAAAGGAACTACGTTCCAATCGGGTGTCCCATGACAGCTCTTGTGTTTTTTTTTTTCAAAAACTTACCACAGCTATTAGAAATGCAAATGAATTTTATACTTTTGTCGTTGCGATAAATAAAAAGATAAAAAAAAATATGGTCTTACTTTGACTTATTTAATTGTTTGGTCTGATATCATTTAAAAAAAATATTAGTTTCCTGTTCTTCGAATATCTAAGCGAGTTCGCATTTTGCGAAAATGATCATAATTTTCACCTGGACTTATTTTTTGTAATCGAATCACATACTTTGTTATGTGTTGTAGATATTTTTAGCCTTCCAGTCCTTCCTCACATAAAATTTATGAAGCCTTAATTTTTTTTTCTTTGTTCCAGGTTGATCAGACATCTTCAACTCCAAATGAAGTGACACCAACAAAATGTATTTATTGTTCCCAAACATTGGCAGCAAATGATCACCCTAAATTGATGGAATGCTTACATGTTGCTTGTACACAATGTGTTCAAACTAAATTCAGAGAATTGGACAGAACAATGCCTACTATGATACATTGCCCAGTATGTAATAGCGCATCACAAAGTGATTTCATCATTGATAATCAGTTCCTTATTGAACAAAATTTGGGATCGAATGAAGATGGTCCATCTGACAATGAAAAGGTAAATTCAGTGAGTAAAAATTATAATTTTTTTAATTTCATTAATTAACTTAAAATATTTATTTTATTTTAAGGCCACCGTAAAATGCAGCAGTTGCAATGACGATGCTTCAGCAACTTCATGGTGTGTTGATTGTACAGAATTTATTTGTGACAATTGTGTACAAGCACATCAACGCTTAAAAATCACAAAAGATCACACAATAAAGCCAAAAGAAGAAGCTACAACTGCTGAATCACAAACTAACTCACAGACAAATAAATCATTAATGTGTGCAGTACACAGTCAAGAAAAACTTACACTTTTCTGTGAAACATGTGATAAATTAACATGTCGGGATTGTCAATTAACGGATCATCGTGATCACAAGTACAAATTTGCACATGAAATCGCAACAGAGACTCGAAATGTTTTGACATCACTGCTGAGCGATATTAATTACAAAAGATTTCTATTAACAAGTGCTAAAAAAGTCATCGATGATCGTCAGAATTTGATAACTGAGCGTAAAAAGGATATGATAAAAGAAATCACTCAAATGGTGGTAAAAATTACAAATACTGTTAATTCACGTGGTAAACAATTAGCAATGAGGGTAAACGAAGTATGTGATGCTAAATTGAAAGTTTTGAATGAGAAAAAAGACGCACTTCAGTTACTATCAGATAACACTGATCATTGTATTGATTTTGTTTCGAATGCATTGGAAAAAGGAAGTGATTGTGCAATTTTATATAGTAAAAAACTCCTTGGTCGTCATCTTCAAAAACTCAAATGTCAGCGTGCTGATATTCCTAATCCAGAAATTCCTGTTAGGCTTAACATTCAATTAAACCAAGTTAATGAATTACAAAAAGTCATTACACAAATGGGTACAATATTAGTTGATGGAAAACCATATCCAGCAACACCACAAATCAATGGACCTCCAAGACAACCTCCCAGTCCAACGATGGCACCGCCAATGCGGCCAGGATTACAGCCACCAGGAATGCAACAAATTTCACCAAATCATCCAAATGCTGGTCCACCTTTTGGACCACCTCAAAGTGGTCCGCCAATGTACAATAGCTCTTCTCCACATAATCAGCAATTCAACATGCAGTCGATGAATAGGCAGTTTGCTAACGATGGTCATGGTAATTGAATTTTTCTGTTTTATATAAATGACACTATAATTTTTGTAATTTTTGAAACAATCTGATGAACGATCTTTACGACATAAATTTCATTATATTAAACAAAAAATAATCAATTAAAATAAAATTTTAATTATTAGCTGTATTAATAAATATCAATATTTGTTTTCAAAGTGTGATAATATTTTCTTTTCAGTTCGATATCCAGGTATGGGGCCTGTTGGCATGCAGCGACAACCAGTTCCTCATGTCAGCTCATCAACTCATCCTCAAAATATGGATATTAGTTTAAGAGGTTTGCTTAATACTCAATCAGGACAAACCCAGCCACAAGGTAATCATCTAGGATTTAATTCGCCTCCCAATTACACAGTGGGGCATCCAGGTCCTTTAGCTCAAAATGGACCATCACCACCTCATATGCGGCCACATTTCACACCTCCTCAACAATCTCCGCAGAACCCAAACTCTTGTCAAAATTTTCAACAGAATCAAATTGGGCCGAATGGTCCAGCAACAGGATTCATGAATAATGCTCCACCTCGTTTTCCGCCGCAACAAGCTACAGCTCAACAGCAACAGCAACAAAATTTTCAGCGTATGAATCAGCAAATGAATAGTGGACAACCTGGACCTCCCGGAATGCGCCCAATGATGCAAAATGTAAAAATTCTTTTTATTTTATTATTTTAAGATTTTATTTTTTTTTTTGCTATAAAATTTCAGAATATGGGATTCCCTGGAAATGCTTCATTTAATCAACAGAACTTAAATCAAATGGGAATGCAGATGTCTTCTTCATCGAATCACTCTGTCGCTAAATGGCACATTCCACAATCCGCTCAAGGCAATGGAGCTTCCTTGCAAGGTCCATTAATGCAGTTTCCTAATGGACGTCAAGGTGAAAACTTTAAAATATCTTTAAAATCACCGAATACTTTAAAAAATACAACTCCACCGGTAAACGGTAATTTATCAAATAATAATCAATCACCTAATGTTCATCCAAATGTGACATCAACAAATCCGAAAACACCAAGTCCTAGTACAAACGACGTAAGTAGTGAACTCCAAAAGGCACGTTCTCGTAAATTGATTTTTTTTAATCGATTAAATTTGATCAACCATAGTTGAATCCGATATAAAACGTTTGTGTTTAAGTATTTTGTTTTGATTTTTTGTTAATCTGATTTATTTATATGAACAATTCACGCATTTATGTACACAAGTCAATTCGTGAGAACGATCCTTTAAATTTGTGCTATATCATTGCTTCATAAATAATTTCTGATTCAAAATTTAGGCCTCAAAAGATTTTACTGAACCAATAGATAAAGTTCGAGATGATTCAATTAATGATCTAATGGCTACTATTGCGAAATTGGATTCGAATGGTGTTCAGGTGTTACCTGAGGGTGGACGTAACAAGACCACTTCACCGCAAGTTCATAGTTCGACAGATCTATCAAATACACAAGAAGGTAATTGTTAATTAATTGGAAGTTTGCTTGTTAAATATTTGAAATAAATAAATAAGATAAAATGAAAAAAAGAGAAAGAAAACAATTTAAATATCACATTCATAATGTAATTTAAAAAAGACAAACAAAAGTTTCTTCAAAATAATTTTATTATATACTAAAAATTTCATACTAGTAATTTTCACTATTAATAATTCTTAAAATTATTGTGATTATTGTGATGTGATTTTATAATTTAAGTTAATTCATTTTTTTTGTCAGTCGATTTAATAGCATTAGTAAGGATTTAGAAAAAATAAACGATAAATTGTTATAATGTACATAATGTATTTTCCTAAGTTCTCTTGTCGGGACTAACTTTATTTAATTTTATTATTTAATGTATTATGTTTTGAAATAAATGTCTTTAGTAATAATTTGATAATAATGATTATAGTTAACTTAGTGTAAAGCAAGATTTGTTTGTTTATTGATAACTTTTGTTAAAGGAAGTAGAAATATTTTTATTCTTTTTTATAAAATTAAAGCAACAAAAAGTTATTCGAACTCCTCCGTTATATCGTTATATTAAAATATTGATTAACTTAATTAGTTTTCTCATTCCTAAAAAAGCAACGAAAAACTTCGGAAAGAATCAATTTTTTTTTAATTAAAAGATATAAAAAAAAAATAAATATTAATCAGAAAACTTCAATCACAAAGATGATCCCAATGAAGATTGGTGTGCCGTTTGCCTGGATGGTGGGGAATTAATGTGCTGCGATAAGTGTCCCAAAGTTTTTCATCAAAATTGTCATCTACCCACAATTAGCTCTCTTCCGGATGAAAGTGAAACATGGCAATGTCTTTTATGCGTCAATTTAGCAACATTATGCGCTAATATAGAATCAGAACGATTACGTATTGCTAGAAATCAGTTGACACCGAGTGAATTAAAAATAATTCAACGGATTTGTTTGGAACTATATTGTCAATATGAGCAAAGTTTACCATTCAGGGAACCAGAAGCAGCAACAAATTCATCTTATTATGAAATTATTTGCAAGTAAGCTAATTGAAATTATATAGTTTTAAGTATGTGAGCTTAGTAATTATAAGTTTTTTTTTCTATTATTTATTTTTTAGTCCAATGTCTTTAGATGTCATACGTACGCGTCTGGATCCATCAAGTCCGAATCATTACAAAGATATAGCATCATTTGTACATGATATTAGATTGATATTCAAAAATTGTTACTTATACCATCAGGTAAAAAAAACAAATGTATGTATTGATTTTTCTTTGGAAAACCTTTTATTTTAAATTTTATACTACACTTATATTTTACTAACCGGCTACATGGATTTTTTTATGTTATACATAGATGTAAAGGTATTTTCTTTTTTTTGCAACTATACTCTGAATTATTCTTAAAGTATTATGAAAAAATGATTTAAGAAATGGCTAATTACCAACAAATACTTTATTTAGTTTATTTTAGCTTTAGCTGATAAGCTGTAAATTATTACATTTTATTATAATATTCTTAGAACTTGATGATAATAAATATCTTGTTTTGTAATAGAGATATTGCACTACTCAATAATTTAAAGTAGAAAATCTTCAGAGAGAAATGCTTAAAATTTGAGGATTTTCGAGAAAAGCATTGGTCCTAAAATGTAAATTGATTTTAAAAGACAAAAATTTCACAATTTAGAACTGTAGTAGCCAACATATCTACATAGTATTAACTTCTTTGTTCCTTTTTGCATTGCATTAACACAAAACTTAATATGTACAATAATATAATATTCTCTTCGGAAGTTTATTTATAATATTTAGATGACCGAATTTCACATAAAATACTAAACTTTATTAAGTTGTGGAAATAAAGACAAAAAAAAAAAAAATTCGAAAATTATACAAAAACTTGTCTTTAATTTTTTTCTTATTAATTTTATTAACAAAACTAATACACTAATTATTGACATTTTGTTCTTCATATTATATTATAAAATCAAATTTGTACATGATGTGAAATTCAATTTGTCGTTAAATCTATTTCAAATTTGTTTTATTTACTTGATAAAAATTAAAAAACCTCTTAGCGATTTTGTTATTTGTTAAATAACAACATTTTAAATAATTATCAAAATCAAAATGTAGGTATATTTTTTGTAAAAAGAATCCTTCAATTTTTTTTCGGTTTTTTTTGGGGGATAGTTGGTTTTTAAAATTCTTTCGATTTGTAAAAATGTTATAAAGTCAAATGTACTTTTGATTTGAAATCTTATATCAAAAAATAAAAGGTACAAAGGTTGGGTTGGATATGAAATTCCTTATCCCGAAATTCTTTATCGAATTTCTTCGAAATTCTTTTTAGAATTTCTTTTTAGATAAAAATATTCTGACCATGGACAAAATTCGAGCGATTTAAAAAAAAAATTTTTTTTGGTTCAAAATATTGTTTTAAAGAATTTTCTCCACAGTAAATTTTGTCCATGGTCATTTTTGAGTATTATGTCCCTTTTACGAATTCTACAGTGGGACATTAAATCAATTGACTTTATGTCCCTTTAAATTATGACTTTATGTACCCATTTTACAAAGGGATATAAAGTCAATTGACTTTATGTTTCATTTATAAAAGACATAAAGTCAATTGACTTTATAACCATTTAAAAATGGACAAAAAATCATAATTTACCCCTCCATAAGTACTGTTATATATAATGTCATGTATTATATTAAAATCTTATGTATTATATTATAATATTACTCATGATGTATTATAATTTAATATGTATATTAGATTATAATTTTTATTTTTTTTAATATGTATATTAAACTTTCGTATATTAAAAATAATTTTATAGATTACAATTAGAATTTTATCTTATAATTTAATGTTTTATATGTATTTATTTGTTTATGTAATATAATAATATATAATTTTCAATTTTTTATAAAGATTTATAATGATTTAATTCGCAGTATATTTTAAATAACTGCATTTATAAATACGAGAAAAATATATACAATATACCTATTTATTGTGTGTGCAAATTTATTTATTTCTTAAATTTTAATATAATTCAGTTAATATAAAAAATTATTAAATAAATTATTTTATATTAAATAAAAATATTTTTGTATGAATTATATGTAATTTACATAATAAAAAAAATATTTTTATAATTTTTAATTTAATTGTTTTAATTTTGTTCTTTTAACTTACATTTATGTACACTAACTTTTCAATAATGTCCTCAAATAACAATTAAATATTATAAATGAATTTTTAAATAAATTAGTAAAATTATTTGCGTTGAGGTTTTTAACTATTTAGATTTTTAGAACAAATAAAATGAAAATTTACAACAAAAATACTTTTAAAACTTATTTTTTTTACTGAAATTGATTGAAATCGTTTCTATTTTAAATTATTTTGTAATATTTTTTACTCATTTTTCATAATTTTAAAATGATCCTTTTTTCTTTTATATTATTACAAATTAATATATTTTCAGGAGGATTCAAGAATATACAACCATGCTCGTTATTTGGAAAGTTTCTTTGAAGAACAATTAGCTAAATGGTTGCCCAAATATGCTGCGAATTCAATGATTTCTCCAAGCAATGGAACTAACAATAATAACATAGAAACTGTTCTCATGAATAATGGCAGTGGTAATAATAATACTAGCTCCGGAAATTGTGGTGATGGCCAACCTCCTACAAAAAGAATTAAATCTGTTGATGAATAAAAATATCGAAACATTAATTAATATTCATTAATTTTATTAAATTATGTAAATTTTTTTTATTTTTATTACTAAATTTTAATTAAAAAACTTGTACATTTTTGTTAGAGTGAACTGGGAATTTGAGGACCTTAGATTCTAGATAAGGGGTGGCCAACCTTGAAAATTTTTCAGGCCCGCGAGATTCATCACACCTTAACAATATATATTTATTTTGTAATGGCCAAAGTAGCGAAAACCAATGTATTACAAAAATAAATTGTTTGTGCATCCATATATTCAAAAATTAACTGTCGAAATTATGAGAAAAAACTAATTTTGATTTTAAAATAATATCCTTGTGAATATGTGATATACATTGCCTGTTTTATTCATGAGCTTTACAGTTGCGAGTTCCAAAGTGTTCCGCCAGATCATTTGGGTTGGCCATCCCTGTTCTAGATTAAAAGGAACATCAAGAAAAGCTTATGGCTTATTAAAACATTAGCTACAATTTAAATAAATTAGGATGTTTGCCGAACAAGTTTTATTTGTTGTTGATTTTTTTTTAAGAAATTTGTTATGACTATACCACAATAATAAAAAATATTAACATATTTTAATTTTTTCAATTCATTGAAAATTTTATTTTATTTTATAAGTTCTCGTAAAGACATATATTTATTTCAAGACTTCATTTATTTTATCAGAATTATAAACGTGAATACAAAAAATCCCAGAATTTCACTCGTAAATTTAAATCATGGTTTTTGATAGATAATAGATATTCGTAGTTAAAAAAAATAATTTAAGCGATGATTTTGAAAACTAGGAAAGCAAATTTCAATATGTTTTTTTAGTTTTAGATTTTAAGGAATAATATTTATAGTAACTGCTAGAGCAAATAATTAAACTTTATTTTATTCGTAATTTAAGATATCATTTTCATTAAAATGTTTAAAGTTAATGGTGTAGAGAGTAAATATTATTAGTATTAAAACTTAAGGTCACAAAATTGATCAATTGATCAATTATATTATAATATTTGAACATCATTTCAGTTGTCTTGTGAGACAATTTGATTTCTAAAATATTTATGCGTATTTATTCCCCAATTCTCTTACTTGTCCGAAAATTCTGTTCTGAAAATAGAACGAAATACATGTTATTTAATTCCATCAATACAGTTTTAAGAAGAAGATTTTCAAACAAATGTCATTTCACAGTGGCTTTCCTGGATAAGTTAATAAAATTTTATTAAAATATTGTGAAAAAATTTAATTTTGTTTTGAAATTAATTCGTCATAATCTTTCGAAACATCTATATTACGAGCGGACATGCGGTGTAAAATATAATCATGTCTTCTAATTTGAACTGGAACAAATTCTATAACTAATTTTTGAAAAAAAATGTTTTGAATAATTTTCACCCACAAAAATTTCTCTTCAGAAGCCATTTTTTTTTTTTTTTAGACAGAATACTAATAGTTATATACTGGGTGTTTCAGTAAACTTCAGGGGCGTGTTTCTTGGTCAATTCTATATGAGTTTTGTCGAAAAATGCATGTGAGTTTTGTCGAAAAATGCTTCTTTGTTTTTATTTTTTTGTTTATGGCTTGTTGGAAATGTATTACAGAGACCTTCAAGAAAATGTATTAGACATATTACCTACAATAAAAAAAACCATTTAAGGTTTATACAAATTTTTGTCAGAAGTATTACAATTAAGAACAATATACTTTATATATTATAATTTATATATTATAATTTAATTATAATTTTGATTATAATTTTTGAAAATAAAAATCTATTCCAATTTATCAAAAACATATTATATTTAATTAATCTGTACCTACATATTGCTTAAATCAACATTATGTATTATAATACATTTATGTATTATGTATGAGTACATATTACATACTATATATATATACATATACATTATTAAACTATCAAATAAACAAGTAAAACAAAAACAAAAAACAAACTAAAATAACAAATAAAAATACCAACAAAAATAAATAATACTTAAAATTAAAAAGATATTTAAAAAAAATTAAAAAAAAATTTAAAAAAAATTAAAAAAAAAAGCTTCTTCGACAAAAACTCATATGTTCGTTTCGTCTTAGTTCATTTAGAATTTTATTTATTTTTACTTTTTTGCGGATGTTACACGGATCGCCGAAAGACATTTCGCAAAAAGACATTTTTGAAATTTGCAAAGAGGCTCGCTCTCCTTATTTGCATTTAGATTCATTTTGTCCTAATTGGCGCCTTAATTTATATTTGAATTTTATTATTGTTAAGCGATCTGATTGAAAGACTTTTAAGAATTATTTACGTAACTATATTCTGATAAATTAATAATTGTGAAAATAATGTTACTCAATATCAAATCTTATTTGTCTTCACATAAGATTAAATTTTTATTTCTTCAAATTTCGTATCAAAAATTTAATGTAATACATAAGAAATTATAAATTGCTTACAATACAAAATAGGATATCATTTACATGACATTAATATAGTTTTTGTGAAAAATAAAACAAATCTATTGTCTATTATTAAGAATTATAAGTTATATAAATACTTGGAAAATCATTAGAAATACATACTATGTATCTAAGAATATTATTAAAAAAAATATTATTTGTTAGAGAAGCAACTTGATTATCTTTAAATTTATATTTAATTAAATATTAGTACACTATATGCAAAATTCAATAAAGAGATATGTCGTCTGTATTACGTAGAATTTAGATTTTACATGTTTTATTTCTTATTTTAGTTATACATATATACATTTTTATTGTATTCAACTTTCTTTTATTTGTGAATTATGTTTTATGTAAATATTTTTCGTGGTTGGTTGATGCTGATTTTCAGATTTCCGGATATCTTAAAACCAAATATCTTATAATGTAAATACTGGTGCTTGCTTATGTGTTGGTTTATAAAATTTCAGTGCATAGGAAAATCAGATGTTTTTCTTTTTTATGTATTATGTGTATTTTTTATGTAGTTTACCATGACTGCAAAAATTCTAAATGAAGTTGGCTTTGAAATTTAAGTAATTTTCGGTAGTGTTTAAAGTTTTTAAGTTTGTGAAAATAAAATAAAAAAATGAATTTAAATTTTAAAAAATCATTATTAAAAAATGATTATTAAAAAAAATTAATATTTAAATGCCATCTTGATATATTGTTAAGGATTGTCGGTCGTTTTATATAAAAGGCAGCAATATTGGTCTTCAATCTTAATTTAATAAAATAACTGAATTAATTTGTCATAAGAAAAACTGTAGTGCAAAGAAGTAACAATTATTTTTATTAAGGTCAAACTTTGTATGTAGGTGATTATGAAATTTTTTTAATAAATAAACCTTTTCAAAAGTTATATTTTTTTTTGTTTTTAAACACAAAATTTTAGGAAATTCAAAAAGGCGATGATGAATGATTCCTCAAAACTTTTAAATAAAACTTTCTGCATAACAATTAACTTAAATTATAGAAATTATTTCTTCATTATGAAAAAAAAAAGAATATAAAATAATAAAAATAAAATAAACTATTTTTCCAACCCCTTACATTTTGACAAAAACACACACTACAAAGCGTATATTTTGCACTGAATCAAAATATTTAGAGAACATAAGCAACCACCAGTATTTACATTATAAGGTATTTGCTTAAAACAATAGCCAATAAGAGCTAGAAATCACATTAATATGCTTATTCTTTAGTTGTTTTCAGTAGAAGTATAAGTATCTAAATCTCGAAGGATAAACGGACATTATACCAAGCAATCACCACTAAAAAAACACCTACGTTTGATAAAAGTTTGCATCAATTGCGTTTTCCGTCATCTTCAATATTTTCATACATGTCCGATGATGAAAATGATAACTCATTAGGATGGGATTTTTATCTATTCTCGATTTAAACTAAAATCACTGCCAATTACGTTACACTTCATTTGTAACGTGCAACTTTAAAGAAAAGATAATAGACAGTTGCAACTTTTTTGTAGAACAATTTTGGTATAATTTAGCTGTAGTACTACTTAGCAGCAGCAGCAAATTGCAGCCAAGAATACCAAAATTGTTATGCAGATGGCGTTTTCTATATCCCATAAAATAGATGTCATCACATTCGCATAAAGTTATAAAAACAAAAAAATCAAAATAATTTTTCATCAATATAATGTGTGTGTTGTGTGTGTGTGTTGTGTCAAATTTTTTTCCATTCGACAGTCGAGCTCCTCAAAAAAGAATTAAAAATTTATTTTATTTTATTTTTTTAAAATAATTCCATTAAACTAAAAAAAATGATGCAAGCCACAACTGCCAAAGTTGGACAGCTTTTGTTGCCAGTTGTTTTCCAAAATGTGGATCAACGTGGAATGGCGACATTGAAGTCGATTTCAATGCGTTTAAAGTCAGTAAAAAATATCCAAAAAATTACGCAATCAATGAAGATGGTCTCAGCTGCAAAATATGCTCGAGCTGAACGTGATTTGAAACAAGTAAATAAAATATTTGATTCTGAGTTTTGGATTATAGATAACATACAAAATAAATTCTTTTATACCATATTATGCAACGACCTCTCGGTCTTGTCATAATAAATTTTTTATTTTTTTTTGACAAGCTAATAGACACCATAATACGTACCTTATCGTTATTTCTTTGTAGATAGGTACCTAGTAGATACTAATTGATATTCAAATATACTTAGATGCCTATGTGGTACTTGGGTGATAGTGCAGATGACGTGAACCACTCAGAATCGACTGAAACTTGGAGGGGGGTAGAGGCGGTGCCTAAACCCACAAAACTGAAATCAGTTCTTGGGGCAAAGGCCCCGTTTCAAAGATACGCCCCCCCAAAGTTTTCATACATTTTTGTACGGGCAATTTTTTTTTTTGCTCCCCTCCAAGTTTCAGCCGATTCTGAGTGGTTCACGTCATCTGCACTTTAGCCCCTACTTGTACCTACCTACAACGTTTTTGGTATTGATACTATTTCAAAATATAAATTTTTGAAAAAAAAAAAAAAAAAAAAAAACAATCTCATCGCGTTCCATTATAAAATAAAAACTTTTTGGAACCTACCTAATTACCTAGGTAGGTACCTTCCTATCAAATTTATAATTTCTTTCGTTTCCAGAATAACTACTACGAACTTATTGGGATAGCGAACTTTCATAGAGAAGGTAGTTACAAGTTTAAAAAATTTTCGCAACTTGTGTTTATTTAAAACTCGACTAAAGCTTGAGTAAAAATTTGGAACAGTATTCACCTGAAAAATGAAGTATGGAGTCTGTTTTCCACAATATATACCAAACCGATAGGCATTCATTTACCAATTATTAGTCCCCATGAAAAAATTTAATATTTTTGCAACAAATTTTTATTAGACTTCTTCTTAATGTCAATACCCTAATCTTTCTTTCTTTAGAATTTTTAATTACGTATATATATTTTATAAAAACTTTTTAAGGCACGTCCATACGGAGTTGGTTCACAACAATTTTATGAAAAAGCTGAAATTCAACCACCAGAAACAGATAAAAAAAAACTTTTGGTTGCAGTGACATCAGATCGTGGACTCTGCGGTGCCGTTCATACTGGTATTGCAAGACATATTCGTAACGAAATACTCCAAGATCCAACTGAAACTATGGTATTTTGTGTTGGTGATAAATCTCGATCAATTTTGCAGCGTTTATTTAGTAAAAATATTATAATGGTCGCTAATGAAGTTGGACGTTTGCCACCAACATTTTTGGACGCATCAAAAATTGCTCATCATATTTTGACAACTGGTTATGAATTCACTGAGGGTAAAATTATGTACAACAAATTTAAAACAGTTGTTTCGTATTCCCTGTCATCGATGCCAATTTACAGTCAAGCAGTAGTTGAAAAATCTGAAAAAATGGTTCTATTTGATTCATTGGACTCCGATGTTGTTCAATCTTATTTGGAATTTTCTTTGGCATCAATGATTTTCTATTCGATGAAAGAAGGAGCTTGCAGTGAACAATCATCAAGAATGACTGCTATGGACAATGCTTCAAAGAACGCCGGTGAAATGATTGATAAATTAACTTTAACATTCAATCGTACCAGACAGTCTGTAATTACCAGAGAATTGATTGAAATTATATCTGGTGCTGCTGCCTTACAAACAGAATAAATTATCTGGAAAAACTTTTAGGCAAAAAAAAAGGTGAAAACAACACGGATGAGAAGATATTCGAAACTAGAATAAATATTGAAATAAATAAAAATATCTAAATGTTAAATTAATTATAAATCAAATCATGAATAAAATATTTTCTCGTTTCCGATAAAAATCTAATATTTAATTTATTTAGAAAATATGTTGTGTTTATGGTTTTATTTTATTTAGTTTCTAATCGATTGAAATTTTATTCGCTGTTACTCAGAAAAATGTAAGCCCTTGTGTAAATAATTTATGGCTACTGACAGAGTAGTAAAGGTAGATGGTAAACAAAATTATGACCAATATCCAATACTATTAGTACTATTACATAAATTAAGTTTCCCAATTTTTTTAAATATAATATATTCAAACAAAACATTGTTTTAGGTCACTACAATCGACCTTTTACTGATGTACCAATGTTCGTCCATATTATTTTTATTCTAAGTTTAATGTTCCTACAATTGACCACTACTATTTTAAAGTATATTTCAACTATCAAATCGGTTCCGCAATTATTTTGTTTGGATTGTCCTTAGGGATGGAGATAGTAGATTTGAAATTAATTTAAGAAATGAAAAAAAGAGTTCACAAAATTTATTAGGCTTTGATATTTTTCTTCTTTTTTTTTTTTTTCAAAATATTGTTGATTAAAATATGGGCGTCACAGATGGTTAAGATTCAATAAATAAATAATCAATACAAATTTATTATTCTTTAATAATCGTTTATTTTTTTTAAGAATAACTTTAACTTACAAAAATTTTCGTCATAGGTCTACAACATGTGTTAAAAATTAATTGGTTGACATTGCTTTCAAAAATATATAAAAAATTTCAATGTAACTAAATAAAATCATTTTAATTTTTTAATTTGGTTTGACGATAAAATATTTGCCATTCTTTACAAAAAAAAATGTCTTAAGATCATAACAAGTTCTTTGTAAGAATGACCTGAAAAAACAGCACTAACGTTTTTCTTAAAATAATTTTTGCAAGTAATTTTTTTAATTAGTAAGTATTCTGTCTTCTTTTTTAAAAAACTTTTATTTTCGCTTACATTTTAAATTTAAATTGAACAATTTTTTTTATTTTTGTTAAGTCTTAATTTTCTCTTCAATTAATTGATAATTAATTTAACAATTTTAACTAGTCAAATTAATAATTCATGAAAAGCTTTTAACTGATATACATTTAAGAAACTTTAAAATCAGAAATAATTGTTCTCTGAACCCTAAATGATTTATGAACTTATTAATTTTATGGAAATGAAATCACATACCATTAGCTCGACTCCGGCGTAGTTGACTTTAATTTTAATCATTTGAGAACCAAACTAAGATAAACTACTTTTTTTTTAAACTGAAATTAATTTAATTTTAACCTTATTTTCTCAAAAACATAAAAAATGTTAAGTGACTGCGTCAACGATAAGTTAATTATTTGAAAACATTTTGAGCTACTATTACGCTACAAAATAATTATTATAATAAATTAATTATCATACCGACATAAAACTTTAATAGTCAAAGAAAAAACAAATATTAAAAATATATATATATTTTTTTAATCTCAACTCGAACTACTCAATTCGCTAATACGTCTTATTTTCATGCCAATATCACTGTTTTCAAGCCAATTCACCATTGAAAATAATTTTTCTTTAATTTCATTTGTCGTTGGCCTTTCTGCTGCTTCATCTGAAAGCATTAGTTTCAATAACTCGTATTCCTCTGGAAAATGTTGAGAAAATTGATCAGGAAAAATTCCTCGGCGCAACGATTTTAATGTTATAATTCTTTCCATTTCTGTGCCAAAGTAAACAAGTAGCTCCAAAAAAATTAATCCAAGTGAATATATATCGACTTTGAAATCATATGACTGACCTTGCATTTGCTCTGGACTCATATAGAGGCAAGTCCCCACTTGTTGTGTATGGCGACTTTTCGGCTGAAATAAATTTATACCGTTTTCTATTTCAGACCTTTCGGGCGGCATATCAGCAGTTACAAGTCCAAAATCACCAATTCGAATATGTCCATACAGGGAGAAAAAAATATTTGAAGGCTTGAGATCTCGATGTATTAGTCCTTTTTGATGAACATAGTCAACTGCATTCACAATTTGTTCAAAAATACTTTGTATATGTGGTTGCCGAATTTGATTATCTTTTAACCAATCTTTAAGGCTTTCTTTTCGACACAATTCCATTTGAATGTAAAGATACATTTTATTTTGCAACGATTTTCCTATTAAAGATTTTTGCTGGGCAAAAGAAGATATTTCCAATAAATTCGGTCGTTTGTGAACTTTACTATTATTTTGTATATCACAGGTGTTTGGTAAATTAAAGTTGTTGGAATTTTGATTGCTATATGTATATGGTATTAATGCTTGATTTTGTGATTTTGTTATATTAGATGAATTTTGGAATTCTATTTTAAACGAATCAGTGCTTTCAGAAGTGGCACTTATATTAATGGAATGATGGTGTTTTTTTGATTCTTTTGAACTGCTATTTGAGTTGTTATTACTATCTTGACTCTCACTTTTAAATTGGATGAACGAATCATCATCGTCGAACTCATTGTGGTTATATCTATAATCACCTTTGCCTTTAATTTAAATAATATTACGGTTAATAAATTGTAGAATCTTTAAACATTAGAATGAGTTTTGGGATCAAATTAAGATTTGGTAAGTAAAATTTAAAATGGTCAAAAGATGTCATTCAGTATCGATATGAAAATTTTTTAAGATTAAAAAAAACAAAAGCGTGAATGGATGAAAATTAATATACATACTAAGAAACTAATGAAAACAAAATGCACTGAATAGTGTTTACTGTGCAGCAAAACAAAAAACTTACCTAAAAGACTTTCTGTATCAATACGAACTTCTGGCACCCAGTTTCTCACATCAGATTTTTCTTTGAAGTTATTTTTAGGGTCATTATGTTTGGCAATTTCATTTTTAATTGAAGGCAGTGTTGTTCCATCTGGAGTTTCTATTTCGATTGATGTTATAGAAGACATGTCTTTTTGTATCCATTTAATATCTTCTTCTTCCTGCCAACCAGGAGGTGGACTTTCTGTCCAAGCTTGGAAATATCTAACAATATTTTGATGCTCACAATTAGCCAGAGTTTTTACCTCTCTCATAACTCTGTCACGTTGTTCTTTTTTATTTGGAAGCTGAATTCGCTTCACAGCATAATTGCAGTCATCTAATTTATTTTTAGCTTCAAAAACAACACCAAAACCACCTCTCCCTAAACATTGAACCATATCAAAGTCAGTTTGAAATCGAGAAGAAAAATTTTCAGCAGAGTTACTTCCATTTGATTCAGACAAACTTCGGTTAGTACTTCGACTTGATACAGATTCTTCTGTTGCTTCAATTGCGGTTGGTACGGCAATGTGTCTCTCAATTACAACAACTTCTCGCTCTAGTCGGAGTCTCGGTAAAAATAAGTTGGATATTACTACTGTTGTCAAGCATATTGCTATAATTTCCTTCCACCAATACCATAATGAGACAATTATTACTTTAACTGGTTCGTCAGAGAAATCAAACTCAAATTCTTCATCAAAAACCGTTTCATTTAAATTAAAGGTCGAGTTCTGCTTACATACAATTTCTGAGGTTTGATTTAATTCTTCTGTTGTATAGAGATAGAATCCATTGCCGTTAACGTATTCTGAAGCATACAAAACCGACAATGCAGTTACTGCTGAGTCTTCTTCTTCACCTAAAAAGAAGAATATTATGCTTAATTTATTATTAAACAAATTTAAATTTGTGATCAAATTATATACAACATTTGCGCACATTGTCTTTGACTTAATTTTTTATTAGTGCGAGAACTTCCTAGCTTTTAGTATAAATAACAGAATTTACATTAATCATAATTCAATTTTGTGTAATTTTTTTGTTTTATAAAATCTAATACTTAAAGACTTGAACTAACAAAAAAAAAAATAACTAACCTCCAATGGAAAGAAAATTTTCATTTTCAACTACAGCGAGTGCAAAGTTATTACTAATTGGTATTGGTTTCCAAGGAATTGATGGCAAATTTTTGAGGGGCTTTTTTTCGTCCTTCAATAAATGAATGCTTATTTCATTAGTTTTTTCTAAAATCAATGAATGCAGCTGTGAAGATTCTTGTATATACAATTGTTTTTTATACATTCCTAGATAAATAGAAGGTGGCGTTGTTATTGCTGAACTCCAAAGCCATTTGGATGAGTCAAATAAATTAATTGATTCAAATTTATCGCCCAAATCGGTTCGCCAAGCTGATACTATTGGATGATCAAATTTATATTTCCATAAAATTTCGTTTGTATTTGATTTACTGAAGGCGATAACTAAACCTTCAGGTACAATTATTTTTATATCTAAATTTAATACTGTTTGATCCAATTGACTTATGGTATTATGACATTCATCACTTTTTATAACTTCAACTTCATGTTGACCAACTGAAAAATTCCATCGTTCTACTCCAGATCTAGGCTCAATAGCTCGAACGGTTTGTGTTTTTCTTCGAACCACTACAACATCATCAAGCAGTGAATCATGTTCTAAAGTTTGTTGTTCCTGTTGATCATTGCTAATTGAATCATAATTACCATCAGAATCAGTATTATTAACACATCCCTTCATAGAACATTCATATAATATTTTACCCGTTCGGGCCGATATGCCATATGATTGAGTTTCTTTGCCACCGGAAATAACTAAATCATCAGTAAATTTAAATGATGAACTTAATAAATTATCGGCTGTTACGGGAATTGGTTCAATTGATTCACCATCAAATTTATAAATAGCACCATTCAGAGATGGAATCATTCGTACTAATTGACCATTGTTTGTGAGCTCAAGTTGATGAATAGACGAAGAAATCAAAGAACTTGGGCCAGTGGGAATCGACCAATGCAATTTACCCTGATTTGATAAATCTAAAGCATTTAATTTTCCATCCAATGTTGTTACATATAAAAGCCTAAAATTAAGATTAAAGCAGATTTAATAGTTATGCAAGTAACTTAGAAATAATTGTTGTTGTCTTTGGTATCTGGGTGAAGACTATAACAGGAATCAAGGAAATGTTTGTAGCAAAGTTTACATTACATCATTAGATTTTGTATTAATGAATATCGATCGAAACATATTCCTCGTGTTACATATTAAGTTCATTCTAATTTTAAACATTGGTGCTAGGATTTTTTTTTTCTGAAACATTGATAAACGTATACCAATGTGGACTTAAAAATACTATTTAAATATTCACAGAAAAAATAAATATTTGTTTTGTTATTTTATTTAAAGCTCGTGTCATGTTTTTAGTAAGACTTAAATACTTATTTTATCTCGCTTATCCGTACATTATTATAAATTATATGAATAATAGATAGCTACTTAAAGGTAGTAAAAATTTGTTAGGAAAGTAAATCCCAAATTGGCAGTATTATAATTAATTTACACAATTAAGCCTTAACTAATGCAGTAGTCATGAATAAACAGGAGGTTGTGTGTTATGTTTTGGGATTTGATCGTAAAAATCATTTGAAAATCTTAATATCGAAATACATATTAATTTTGGCGTAAGTGCAGAATACGTGAACCACTCAGAATTGGCTGAAACTTGATGGGGGAGGGCGGGGGGGGGGGTTAGAGGCGGTGCCCAAACTCCCAAAACTAAAACTGAAATCAGTTCTTGGGGCTCGGGCCCTGTTTCGGAGATAGGGCCTCCCCTATTTTTGGGTAGGTGGTAGAGACGGTACCTAAAATGTTAAATCCGAGACGGTTTTTGCGAGAAAGCCTCCATTTCGGAGATATGGCCCTTCAAAGTTTTCATACGTTACTTTATACGAAATAAATTTTTGTGCATAGGAGGCCTTGATTTTTTTTCGTTTCAAGTGAAATTGTTGCAGAAATTGATATTGCAGAAATTGTTGCAGCGATTTTATAAAACAAATTTAAGTGTAATGTCATGTTTGCTGTCAATCATTTCTTACTGCTGTTAAAAGATTTGAACGAAGAACACGTTTTTATTTGAACTGAACTTTTTATATTAAATTAAAAGAAAATTATTATTTCTGTTTTTTCCAACAACTTTAATTAAATAAAACTAATATTATTTTATAACTACAAATAATTTGGTTTACTTTCTTTTGAGAATTCAAGCAAATTCAACAGGTTATGGGCCCAGTGCCAAAAGAAAGAAAGTGAGGTTGGAATTTTTTTGAGGATATTTTTTAGAAATCAGGTGCGAATCAAACATTTTTTACATTATGGACGTTAAATCTGATATGATTAAGGTGCGGAAATTGGAAAATGCACAAAATTGGGAACAATGGAAGTTCCAGGTAAAAATTATTCTAAAGGCAAATGAATTGTTTGAGGTTGTAGATGGTAGTTCAGTAAAACCAGCAGTCATCGATAATGATAATGCAAATGAAAAAAAGAGGTTAGAATGGATTAAAATGGATAATAAAAGTCAAATGGTTATTTCAACTACAGTTGGGGAACAGCCAATGATTTATATCATGAATTGTGATTCTGCGAAACAAATGTGGGATAAGCTACACAGTGTTTATGAACAAAAGTCGTCAGCCTCCATTCATTTTTTGCAACAAAAATTTTATAATTTTGTTCGTGAGCCAAATGATGATATCGCAATGCACATTTCTAAGTTAGAAAAATTAGCACAAAACCTCCAAGATCTTGGGCAAACTATACCAGAAAGTATGTTGGTTACAAAAATATTAATAACTTTACCAAGTGATTTCAGCCATTTTATTAGTGCTTGGGAGTCTTCTGATGATAAAAAGAAAACCTTAGCTGATTTAACTAGTCGTCTGATGATGGAAGAGGACCGAATTAAAAATCAACAACAAGCATTAGAAGGAGCTTTTGTTGCTAAAACATCGAAACAGAATAGAAATGCAAATATCAAATGTTTTCATTGCGGAAAAATGGGGCATTATAAGCGTAATTGTTTCAAATTGAATAATCAAAATTCTGGTTATGTTGCAAATGGAAATAATGGTCAAAGTGGTAATAACGAAAATAGAAATGAAAATGGTAACCGTAATGATAATGAAGGTAATAATGGCGCTGTAGCTTTTATTGGAAAATGTCTATTTACAACAAAATTGAGTAGTGGTGATGAAGATTGGTATTTAGATTCTGGTGCTAGCAACCATATGTGCAATGCTTTTAAATGGTTTAAAGAATATAAAGTTTTTGAAACGCCGATAAAAATTACAGTGGGTGATGGTTCTTTCATTGAAGCAGTAGGTGAAGGTAATATTGATATTATGTGCTTGGTAAATGGTAAAAATGTTAAAAATCATCTTGTAAATGTATGGCATGTCCCAAAAGTAGGTTTCAATTTGTTTTCATCTGGTAGCGCTGCAGATAAAGGAATCAAAATGTTTTCTGATAATGAATTTTGTAAGTTTTTCATCAAAGATAATTTAGTTTTAGTGGGAGAAAGAAACAACACAAATCGGCTATATAAATTAAAATTTAAGATGATAGACCCAATAAAAGAAAATTTTCATGCAAACAGTGCTGTAACCGAGTCCATTAGAATTTGGCATGAAAGGTTAGGCCACCAAAATATCAGATATGTGAAACAACATTTAAACAAATCAAATATAAATTTTAAAGATGATGAGAATTTTTTTTGTGATGCTTGCCAGTTAGGTAAATTACATCGTCTGCCTTTTCAATCTAATGCAAAATATAGTGGAGAAATTGTTGAAATAAATGGGCCATTTAAAACTGTTGGTGAAGTTGTAGCTTCTGACGTTTGTGGGCCTATGCAAACAGCATCAATTGGAGGCTCAAAATACTTTGTTGTATTCAAGGATGTATTTTCACATTTTCGAAAGGTATATTTTCTGAAAAATAAAAATGAAATAAAAAATTTATTGACAGGTGTTATCAAGAACATCGAAACAGAAACTGGCAACAAAATGAAAATTTTCAGAAGTGATAATGGTCTAGAATTTATTGACAAAATAATAGAAAATGTATTAACAAATAATGGTATAGTTCATCAAAAAACAGTTCCCTATACTCCAGAACAGAACGGGGCTGCTGAAAGAGAAATGAGAACGTTGGTCGAATCAGCACGAACGATGCTACATGCGAAGAAAATGGATTACAAATTTTGGGCTGAGGCAATAAAGACATCAGTTTATGTTATAAATAGATCTGGTACATCAAGTGTAATAGGGAAAATTCCATATGAGTTGTGGTATGGGAGACCATGCGATATTTCAAATTTCAGAATCTTTGGAACTGAAGTTTTCACACACATACCAAAAGTAAATCGCAGAAAATTAGACGCAAAAGCTAAAAAAGGTTATTTTGTTGGGTACAATGATACATCGAAGGCTTATAGGATATATTATCCTGATACTAATACCGTTCAGTTGAGTAGAGATGTTATTTTTAAAAACGAAAAACAACCATATGATGAAGCAAACATTTATTTAAGTAATATTGAAAATGTAAATGAAGTTAATAATTTAGTTGAAACAAAATTTGATAACAACAGTAATGAATTTGATAACAATAGTAATGAAGAAATAAATGATAATTATAATGAACCACAGACATCTGGAACAAATAATACAATTGATAATGAATTAAGTTTTTTGAACAATGATGATGTTATGGGTAGTCAAGATGAAATTTTAGATCAAAATCAAATGAAGAGAAATGAAAAACGTTTAAAAAAGGTACCTAAATATTTAAGCGATTATCATTTATTTTTAGCTTCAGAAATACAAAATGAAGAGCCATTGAGTTATGAAGATGTTACGTTATCAAAAGAGTCAAATAAATGGAAAGAAGCAATGGATGATGAAATTTGTTCCTTAATAGAAAATGAAACATGGGTTTTAGTCGACTTACCACCAGATAAAAATATTATTGACAATAAATGGGTCTACAAAATAAAATATAATTCAAAAAATGAAATTGATCGTTATCGAGCTAGATTGGTTTGTCGGGGTTTTACTCAGAGATTGGGTGTTGATTACAATGAAACCTTCAGTCCAGTTGTTAAATTTGAATCGGTTCGGTTAATATTGTCATTAATTGCTTCTTGCAAAATGAAGGCTAAACAATTTGACATCAAAACAGCATTTTTATACGGTGATCTACAAGAAGAAATTTTCATGCAACAGCCAGAAGGTTTTAATGATGGAAGCGGAAAAGTGTGCAAATTAAATAAAAGTCTTTATGGTCTCAAACAATCATCCAGGTGCTGGAATAAAAAATTTACTGATTTTTTAAAAACATTTTCGTTAAAAGGTAGCCAAGCTGACCCATGCGTGTTTTACAAAATTTATGATAACCAACTACTCATAATAGCAATATATATTGATGATGGAATAATTGCTTCATCTAATGAAATATTAATTGATGAATTAATGGAATATTTAAAAACTGAATTCAAAATAAAGGTTAGTAATTTAGACTTATTTATTGGTCTTCAAATAAAATTATTAGATGACAATTCTGTTTTTGTGTGCCAATCAAATTATATTAAGAAAATGTTAAATATTTTTGGAATGGAAAATTGCAACCCGATTTCGACACCTATTGATATAAATCATGCAATGTATGTAACTGATTATTCTGAAGGAGAAAATAATATTGAAGAATATCCCTACCGTGAGGCTATTGGTTATTTGATGTATTTGGCGATTGGTAGTCGTCCTGACATTGCTTATGCGGTAAATTTTATGAGCCAATTTAATGAAAAGCATTCTAGGGTTCATGTTACGGTCTTAAAAAGAATTTTTAGATACCTTCAGCAAACAACATATTTTGGTTTATTATATGAATCAGGTGATATTAAATTAAATGGTTTTAGTGATTCTGATTATGGTGGTGATTTGCAAACAAGAAAAAGCAGAACAGGTTTTGTTTTCCAAGTTGGAAAGTCTACAATTTCATGGGCATCTCAAAAACAAAGTATCGTAGCTATGTCAACAACAGAGGCTGAATACGTGGCTGCCAGTCAGTCAGTAAAAGAATTAATTTGGTTAAAGTCGCTTTTAAATGAATTAGTGGGAGATATTGAGATACCAATCCTATTAATTGACAATCAAAGTGCTATTCAACTTATTAAAAATGCCCAGGTTCATAAGAGAACTAAACACATAGATATTAAGTATCATTTTATAAGAGATCATTATGATAAGAAAAATTTTATGTTGAAATACATAAACACTAAAGATCAGAAAGCTGATATTTTGACAAAAGGTTTACCAAGATCTGCTTTTGAGCATCTTCGTACTAGTTTGGGTGTGGTGAATCAACCAAATATATAATTTATAAAATCTAGCAAAGTGGGAGTGTTGCAGAAATTGATATTGCAGAAATTGTTGCAGCGATTTTATAAAACAAATTTAAGTGTAATGTCATGTTTGCTGTCAATCATTTCTTACTGCTGTTAAAATATTTGAACGAAGAACACGTTTTTATTTGAACTGAACTTTTTATATTAAATTAAAAGAAAATTATTATTTCTGTTTTTTCCAACAACTTTAATTAAATAAAACTAATATTATTTTATAACTACAAATAATTTGGTTTACTTTCTTTTGAGAATTCAAGCAAATTCAACAGAAATGAATTTAAACTTTCTTTCTTCTGATTACCTGGACGAGTAAGTGACTTTATATTTCCTAATATTATATAATTTTTTTTCCGAAATGTATGTTAATGTGAAACGTTTAGTTCTTTGGGATTTAGAAGAGGATGGACTCGGTTTAGTTCGAAAATTAACGGAGTGGGGCATATTTCCAGAAGAAGGCACTTTTAAGTGCCCTTCTGGTCATATTTTACGATTGAGGAAGAGAAATGAGTCAAATTAAGATTTTCAATGGTACTGTGGGTTCAAAACAATTAATAAAAAGGGGACAAATAGGTACGTGTAAATACAGACGCAACTTAAGATCGGGTACCTTTTTTGCTAGGACGCGTTTAACGTATTCGCAATTATGTTGTTTCATAAATTTATGGACATACAACATAAAATTAAACGTAATTGGGCTGCAAGCGGATATAAGTAGTAACCACACGTTAGTAGATTGGAGTAATTTTTGCCGCGAAGTGTGTTTTGATGCAATAATGACTAGGAAAACTAAGTTAGGGGGTCCTGGTAAAATCGTAGAAATAGACGAATCAAAATTCGGAAAACGCAAATACCACGGGGGCAAGCATGTCGACGGACAGTGGGTCTTTGGGGGTATTCAGCGCGATACTGGATCTTGTTTTATGGTTCCAGTAGAAAAGAGATCCCGCGATAGTTTACTACCCATTATAAAAGAATGGATTTTACCAGGAACCATAGTAATGAGTGATTTTTGGAAACCGTATGATTGCCTTAATGATGAAGATTATATTCAGGCCCGGCTCGTGGTTTTTTTTGTGTGTGTGCAAGGAATGATTGGCGCCTTTGAAAAAGTTTTCAATTAGATACTTAAAGTCTACAAAAAGCAAACACTAGCTAAATTCCATTTTTCTTGCCCGATAGTTGATCTGAAGTAATTTTTGATCAGTTTTAATTTTGGAAAAGTTGTCTCACCTTTAGCAACTGAAACGGGTAAAGTTAGTAATACCACAAAGTAAGCATAAATAAGAGAAATTCATTCCATACAAAAAATTCATATTAAAAAAACTAAACAAAAAATGGCGGTCTAGATATATGAAATCACTATCCCAATTGTCGGTAGCGATTTCAAATTTTTTGTGTCATATTTTTTGTTTAATTTTTTTAAATTTGAATTTTTTGTATGGAATAAATTTCTAATATTTATACTTCCTTAATGGTAATACCCTTAAATCAGTGCATTTGGAAAGAGTTCTTCAACATTATTGTTATAAATCCAGTTTAAAATGTTTTCTGGATTAATATCATTTTCAATTTTGCGAGACAACAATTTCAGATAATTTTGTAGTTCGTTTGCTCCAAAAAATCAAAAACTCAAAAAAAAATTGTATAAATTTATTTTTGTTGAAATTTAAATTTCATATTGGCTTGTAGGCGCCTTTTCATTACTGGCGCCTACGGCGCCTGTGTGCAGTGCACAGTTCGCACACGCCTCGAGCCGGGCCTGATTATATTCATTTGAAAGTCAATCATTCGATTTCCTTTGTGGATAAGGAAAGTGAGGCTTGCACAAATTCCATAGAAGAAACATGGCGCGCGGTTAATAGACATTACGAGTCTTCTCCTCGGCAAAAACATTTTTATGCGGGATATTTAGCGAAATATATGTTTTTTAAAGAATGCCGATTGAAAAAAATAGATCCGTTTGTTGCTTTTCTGGAAAGTGCTGGCAGGCTCTATAACCCAAATAGTGAGAATGTTGATAAACAGGAACATCACTGGGAGATTGACAGTGATGGATCTGAGGACGATTGTGATTTTTTGAATTATTAGATTTTTGTCGTAGGTATAGCTATTGTAGGGAATAAATCAGTGTGTGACTGGTGGGATCAGTATCTTACTACGTCCACGTCGTTGATCCTGGGTAACGCTAAAAGTAAGAAAAGAGCTGAAACAGAGCTTTGATAAAAATTTAATTTTTAAAAAAAGGAGGGGTCAAAATCTTCTCATGGTATGAAGTCCAAAAAAAAAAAGTCCATTTCTCCGAAATGGAGGCTTTCCGCGAAAAACCGTCTCGGATTTAACATTTTAGGGACCGCCTCTACCACTTTAGCCTTAATTTTTTAAAATTCCTTTTATTTCTCAAATGGTCTCTAACAAATATTTGTACTATATTATTATTTGCTTCGAATCACTTTCGGAATTCTCCAATGTAATTAATTTATTATGTTGACTTAATAAAATTGAAAAAATAAAATAAAAATTATGAAAAAATTAATAAAAATAAAACCAAAAATGATAATATAAAACAATTTAACTAAACACTATATGACTCATTTTATTTTAACACCGGTTTAAATGAAACGTAAGTAAGTAGGTAGGTACCTAATTAAGTAAATATAATTTAAAAAAACATTCGATAGACAGCTGCAACTTTTTTATTTTTAACTACGAATACATATCGACCCATCCAAGGAAGATGTTGATAAGTCGAAAATCATAGTTTTGAGAAAAACGCAATTTAGTTCAAATTTTGAATAAACAGGATGTTTATGGTTCGATTTCAACGAAACTAACGGCATATGATAAAGAGCTTGAGCATGTTTAGGAGACAATTTCTTGACTCTTTATTCAAACTAAAAATTACTATTTTTTACAAAAACAACTTAATGCACTGCACTGTTTTCATTAATACAGATTGATATATCGAGTTGTAAACATAATGAAGTAATTTCCGCCTTTTTTGGTGTCACACTCCATGTAAAATGTTGCCAACTCTATTTATAACCGATTGGATTATTTTTTGTCCAAGTAAAAAGTTTATAAAATCCAACTCCGGGTTGACAAGTAAGTGTAAAACTGTTAACAACTCACCGAAAATTTTTGTAATATGTTGACAACTCTAGATACAACCGAAAGAATTAAAAAAAAAGTTCGTGCATTAAATTGATAACTGCTTTTATCAACTTTATGCAGGCAGATTTAAGAGCTAAACTAACAAAGCATTACGTTGTTTTTGAACTTATCTCAGCGATAGTTTTGGTTACAAAAAAACCGGTTTTTGATTCAGATAGGAAAATTTATTAGCTTACGTATTACAACACTCCCGTAAGAAGTTGACAAGTCGACTTATCAACATCTTCCTTGGATGGGTCGATATGTATGTACCTACTTATAATTGCGAATCAAAATATTTTTGTTTTTAAATTTTAAATGTTGATTAAAATAATATTATGAAAAACTTAAAATTTTAAATTAAAAAAAAAAAACAGAAAGAAAAAAACAAATGATGGCTCAAAATCAAAAATGAATTCTCGTTGGTCCCTTGCTACCTACTAAACTTTTTTTGCATTTAAAATCTAGCAAAAAAAAAAAAAGGTTTTCAAAACTTCAATCAATTTTTTTGCGTGTTTGTTTTTTTTTCCGACTGTTTATTCGATTGAAATTTACACATATTGAAATTTACACATATTGAAAGTATAATATTGAACTAATTTATATGAAAAATGAGTTTCTTTGAGATGAACTGAATATGTGTATTTCGAAAAACAATAACCTTGAAAATATTGGAAAAAGGTTCAATCGTGTTAATTTATGGATACAGATTGGTTTACGACGTACCCACCAACCTATTTAGTGACAAAAATGTGAAAGTAGGTTTGTCTACTACTAATAGGTAAGTAGGTACTTACCTACATTATGTTAATCAGTCACATCTATTTAAGATTTTATGGAAATGTTAAGCAACTGGTGAGGTAGGTAGGTACCTACGCGATTTAAAGTTTTTTCAATGCAGTTTTAAGGCATCTGCACCTCCTCTTACCTACCTACCTAAGTATAGGTAGGCACCTACCGTACATTTTTTTTTCTATTACCTACATACCTTCGACTTATTGTTCTCGAATTTTCTTCTAAATTTCCGCAAAATATCAATTGTCTATTTTTTAAATTTTCCGAATATGAATCTGAATTTGATGTTGATGGTATGGATTCATCATTTGATGTTGTCGCAGCATTGACAAATGCAATTTGATTATTTAAAATTAAATTAGTGGTGATAATTGATGTTAAAATTGTTAAAATTAATTGATTTTTTCTAATTAATTCTTTTGATTTTAATATTGATAAAATTGCCATTATTTATTATGATTCAATATTTTTCAATTAAATTTGCTATTTTTGATTCATTCTGCTACCGCTTGAAATATTTTTAATTTTCATTTTCTTTCTTACTAACTAGGTACTAACTATTCTACTTAAAAATACTTATAACTAATGGAATTAATTTTTTATTTTTATTTTCAAATTAAATTAGGAGAAAATTTAAAGTATTATAAAAAACAAATGTTTTTAAAAATTGTTCTAGAAGCAAATAATTTTCCTCTACTGGTTATTTATTGACTGTTTTCTTTTTCACTAAAACTCTATTTCTAACTTTTCTAAACAAGAAAGGTCTTGCTTGGTCGCTGAGATCTTCGCGTTCGCGAAATAAAAGTCGAAACCAACGAAAACGAAAGAAAAACAATTACAAAAACACAAAATGACAACAGAAACTGTCAAACAAAAATAATGTCAAATACGTGTAAACAATAACATCATCCATCATAGCCGAATAGATTTTGCTAAATACACCACAGCCGACTAAAAATATAAACAAAATAAATTTTTCTGTCTTTTGTTTTCGAAAATAAAACCAAATTTTTGAATATTACCTAGTTTACATGGAGAGTTGAAACCGGGTTCAACTACGGTTCAACTACATGTAAACGGTGGTAGAGTTAACCTGGGTTAACCTGACTCAACCTAAGAAATTCGCTCGGTTAAGTTAACTCTATCCATGTAAACGGTTAACCCGGTTAAAAAATAAGCAACAGCTGTTTGTTTTGTTTCTTTTTTGTTATTGTTTTCAAACTCAATTCAACCACAGTTCAACCACATGCTTTTCGACTACATCATGTAAACACTTAACCTCTTTTCAACCACATTTCGACTCAACCACGGTTGGACTATCATGTAAACTAGGTATATGAAAGTATTAAAAAAAAGGTGGGGTGTCACCAGGCCTGAAGTCATAACGCCCACGGGCTTTCTGACCCACGTAAAAGGGCCATTACGCCCAGGCCGGTCGAGAGGGGTGGGGGAGGGGGGGTATAATTCCCTGGGCCCACAGAGCTAAGAGGTCCGCTTGTTTAATTTTTTTTGCGACAAAAACAATATACATTATACATATGTGATATTAAGTTTCATGCTTATCACAGTCATTATTGGAAAAAATTTACATAAAAAGTCCTTGATGATGGCGTCAAGTAAAATTTTTTGTGATTTGTTATGGAAAAAAAGTGCATGAAAATTTTATCATTAGGAAGTATAATTTTAAGGTGTTGATTTTTCAGCTTTTTTTCAGAAAATTAATTTTCTATTTCTACTATTACTAGACATCCAAACTGTTTGTATTTGTTAGACTGTTTGGACTGCGGTCCGAATTTAAATAATCTAGGCCAGCGGTTCCCAAACTTTTTCTCTATTGTACCATCAATATACTTTTCTTAAATATACGTACCACTGCATAAAAATCAGAAATTTTTGAAATAATAAACTACATTTTTACATAGTAGTAATGTGAAGGATGAAGTTGTTTGTTGCCCATTAAATATGTAATATTAAGTTCAATTTTAGTTAATTTTAAACGTAAGGTTAATTTTAAACGTGTGTTGAAATTATTTTTAATACTCAATATTGCGGAAAATCAGACTTCAGATAAATATGATGAAACAAATGTCATCAAAAATTTCAAAGCTTTATAAGAAATTGCTTTATATTAAGACCGTCGTTGGAACCAAAAATATCTTAAATTTTGCTGTTTAAATTCAAGTTTTAAATCACCATTACAAGATCTCTTTCTACCTCTGAAAACGCATCTAAATTTTTTTCAGAAAGAAAAAAAAAGTGCGAATTTTTAGAAAGTTCAATTAAAAAAATTATTAATTTTTCATATATGAAACAATTAATAAATAAAATCAATTAGTTTGTAATAGAAGAAAATATTGTACCACTGGCCTAAGCGTAATGTACCACTAGTGGTACGCGTACCACACTTTGGAAACCGTTGATCTTGGCGGTGTTGTCGTTACTAATTATTTGTGATTTTTTAAAGTGGTATAAATTAAAGTGGAGTCTACAAGTTTTTATAGAAAGCGAAAAAACTTTACATTCTGATTCTCATATGATCTTATTTCCTACCCTGTACACCATAATTCTGATTTCATAAGTAGATTTGTACAAATGTACAAAGTGTGACTATTAATGATAAAATTATGTGTTTAGGAGGCTCAATTAGTTTATTTTCATAACCTTTAAAAAAAATTTTATTTGTAAAACTCTTTTCCCGGGTTCGGTGTTGGCTATCGACGCCCCTGATTACGCCCAAAAATTTGGTTGGGCCTTATGTCTCCTTTAAAAATTTGGGCGATATGACTGACTTAAGTGAGACAGAACACCCAAATATTTTTTTTTTTAATTAAAACAATTGCAAATGATAAAAATCAGAAATTTCTTTTAGTTATGGTAACAATTCAATTATTGTAAAAATTAAATCTATTTTTTGTTAAAAGGGTTTACCCTTATTTGATAAAAATTAATAACGCGAGCAAAGGCCTTATTGATGCTTTTTCGCAAGTTTCTGCGGGATTATAACCTTCTTTTTTGCAACTTAACCTCCTTTTTTGCAACTTAACCTATAGCTACGCGAGCAAAGGCCTTTCGGAAAAGGAGTTAAGCCTCATTTTACGCACCTTAACCTACAGCTACGCGGGCAAAAAGGAGGTTTTAAATCCTTTTCCAAAGCAGTGTTTAACACAAACATCTTTAGGCTTTTAATCTACTAATAAATCTAGGTGTGTTCGAGAGTAATAATTAAGCGTTTAGTTTTCCTCGACATGGATATAACGTAAATTTACTTTATGTCCAAGTTAAATTTATTTTAAGTCACTTTAAAAATTTATAAATCTCGTTTTCATAAAGTGACATAACATAAATTTACTTTATGTCACTTTCAGGTGAACTGACATAACCGCGAATGTCATAACCGCGAAAATTTTTTGTCATAACCGCGAAACTAGAATTTGTATGAGTTTCGCGGTTATGACAAAAAAAATGTTAAGTTTTTCGCGGTTATAACAAAAATTTTTGTTATAACCGCGAAATGATAAAAATCGAATTTTTGTGTTTCGCGCTTATAACAAAAATTTTTGTTATAACCGCGAAACACAAAAATTCGATTTTTGTCATTTCGCGGTTATAACAAAAATTTTTGTTATAACCGCGAAACACAAAAGTTCGATTTTTTTCATTTCGCGGTTATAACAAAAATTTTTGTTATAAGCGCGAAACACAAAAATTCGATTTTTTTCATTTCGCGGTTATAACAAAAATTTTTGTTATAACCGCGAAACACAAAAATCGAATTTTCGCGGTTATAACAAAAATTTTTGTTATAACCGCGAAATGAAAAAAAACGAATTTTTGTGTTTCGCGGTTATAACAAAAATTTTTGTTATAACCGCGAAATGATAAAAATTGATTTTTTGTGTTTCGCGGTTATAACAAAAATTTTTGTTATAACCGCGAAACACAAAAATTCGATTTTTGTCATTTCGCGGTTATAACAAAAATTTTTTTTATAACCGCGAAATGATAAAAATCAAAATTTTGTGTTTCGCGGTTATAACAAACATTTTTGTTATAACCGCGAAACGAAATTTTTTCAATTTTTTGCCATATTTTTTCGCGGTTATGGCAAAAAAAAATATAAGGCATTTTTCGCGGTTATGACACTTTTATTTTTTATTTCGCGGTTATGACAAAAAAGTTTCGCGGTTATGACATTCGCGGTTATGTCATGTAGCCCACTTTCATATGGACACAAAGTAAATTTACCTTATGCACACCACTTATTTTTAACTCTTTTGCAACAAAATGTAAATCCAAAAAAACATGTACAGCGAAAAAAATTTGAATGTTATTTATTTTAAGCCCTTTTACTTTAAAAATCTAATTGAAGATTGCGACATAAAGTATGTGATAAGTCTGATAAAAGGGCTTGGCACATAATGAAAATTTTATAAAAAATAGAAATGAACTTAAGGTCGAAAAAAAATTTTCGATTTCAATACAAATAAAAAAATAATATACTATTATTAAGAATTGGTCAAGGAATCCTAGTATTAGCCCTCACTTTATGCGCAAGGATGACAATAGGAGTAGCCACATTTCAAATTTTTATCCTTGCGCATAATAAGGGATTTTCATCCTTGCGCATAATAAGGGTTCAAGGCGAAGATTCTTTGAGGAGTTCTCAATTTAAATGTTACTTTTTTTCGGTTTATGTAATTTGATTTAAAATAGTAAATTTTTATTTTCAATTTTTGTTAAGTTATATTTTTATATAAATATTATAAATTTGTGTTAATTTTAAAATAAAAAAAAAATCTTTTATTTAAGTCTTCTTTTTAAAACTCCTAAACATTTTTGAATGCATTTACTCATGCTAAATATATTGGAAAAAAAAAAATTCGGGCTTTGTGACTCAGTCAGAGGGACATAAAGCCCATATATTTTAGCTTTATGTCTCATTTTATTTGGGCGTTATGACTTCGGGCCTGGTGACACCCCACCTAAAAAAATATAGAACAACAAATGAAGTATGGGCTGGGAACCGATACTTTAATTTTAAGTCACAATATGGGGCTGAACATATTTTTTTGGTTACTTCAATATCATTATACCAACATCATTTAGTCATATATTATATAAAAATATGTATAACAATTTTCATTGAAATCCAGACCCTAGTCTGAATTCTTGGGCTTTAACCATTTTTTTTCACATTCCTCTAATCGAGATCTATCTACTCAACATACTAATTTTCATCAGAATCTATTTAAACTTTTGTAGAATTTAAAATTTTATAAAAAATTTTGTATTTAAACCCTTGCCTAGTTGAGAGCCTCTAACGTTGTCCACTTCAAGCTTTTCATCAAAACCAGTCTTATAAAATACCTTATATGGTTCTTTTTTTTTATTCCAACCAACACACCTTTCTTTCTCCATGGATTATTTTTAAATAAAAAAATCAACGATCGGTTTTCAAATCATAAAAATCTTCATGTGTGTATTTACGAGCTTTATACAGATTCGGATTATGCCTTGCCATTCTTATAACTTGAACCCATCTTTCAAAACACAATAGAACAAAAATAATCCACAACTTAGGATATTATGATTATACATATATAACCAATAACCATATATCAACATTTTAATTTCAGAAACTTGATTTCAATGTAAATTAGAAGTATTGTAGTAAATGTAACGATTGAAGAAATTAAAAAAAAATTTTTAGTTACGATTGATCGAGATTTCGAAATGTGAAAAACAGGCTCCATATTTCACTTACATTCTCCATCACGATTTTTCATCGTTAACGTGAAATTTCTCATTAAAGTACAAAAACAGATGTTCATCCATTACCAGAACTTTTATATTTTTATTTAAAATAAAAAATGATTTCCTGCCTAATGACTCAAGCAGAAATAAATGTGAATTCAAACCTGAAATAGAACCTCAATCTATATTAAAAATTAATTTTGAATTCTGTAATACATAAAGTTCTACATATTTTCAACAAGTTGCCAAGAATTGAAGACATTTTTATTAGCTATAGACAACAATTCGATTTGCAATATAAATTATTTTTATTTTCTCTTGATTATTTTCTCTCAAACCGAGTCATTTTGTTTTATAACGATAATACTTATATATTGTGTTCAAAAAATAAAGTATATTATGTAAACGATTTTTTTGTTATAAAGGCATCAAGTTTTAATTTTCTTTTTATATTAAGTTGCTGACTTAAGTCTTTTGTTTTATTGAAAATCTACATTCTAAAATCATGACTTAATTTTTTTGTTGTGAATTGGATAGAATAGGAAAGAATGGAAATTTTTCTTCCATAACAATTCTGGTATTTTTGTGTTATAAATAATCCAATGATCCAAATAAAAAACAAATTTTAGGCTGAAAATTTGTCATTTATGAGAACTAAAAATTCAAAAACAAAATATTTTTCTTTATTTTATTCTGAATAAGTAAAATTTTAAATAATTTTTATACATAAAATATTTATCACAGAATTTTAAAAATAATAAAGTAAAAAATTATAAGAAAAAAAAAAAGAATTTTGAAGCCAACACATCATCTGAAACTAAAACTTAATCCCAACCCTAAAATTTGTCATATTTTCCAATAGTTTTTATAGTTTTGAATCTAATCTTCAAAGAAAACCCTAATGAACGCAAATATTGGTTCAATTTTGGACACTGCTGTATTATATACATATACATATTGTAAGTTCATTGCGTTGCAAATTAATAAATAAAATTACTTTGCTCACAAGGACCACCGGCATCAGTAGTCTGTTATCAAGTTTTTGGAGTAAATCTTTCAAAACCATAGAAAATTGTACTTATATATAACATTTTCTTATAATACGATTTGATTATAAAATAACATGATCAAAAGACTAACTAAGGTGAGGAAAACAAAATACATAAGATTGTAACGTAATATATAAATCCAGTGAAAAGTCGTATGGCATCATAATAATAAATGGAAATTTAGAAAGTTATTATTAAATAAATATTTAACAAAGTTGAAGTAATGATGGACATGTACAATGCACACATAAAAAAAATCTATACTACAAAATAAAGTTTCTTATTTCATGTAATAAATAAAAAATTAATAGCTAACATTTTTATAATTATAAATCTTATAATTATCAAATCTGGTTGCAATTTGCAAGATAAATTAATCTTTTTTCTATTTTCATTATTATCGAGAATATTTCGTTCGCGTATTGTGGTTAAAATTAGTGGCAAATCAGATGTAGTTGATGTAATTGATGTTGTTGATGTTATTGTTGTCCTTGCTTTAGGTTTCTTGGTATAGTAATCATGAGTTTCATTTATGTTTAATAAAATTTTATTAGTTGTTATATTAATTGGAATGATTTCTGTAGTTGTACTATTGTTAATAGCAATAAAATTATTTTTTTCTATTTCGATAATTGGATCAGTCATTCTTGATGTTACTACAGATTCATGTAAATTTAATTCAATACCACCGTGACCAGACATTTCATCATCGCCATCATAGTCTTCATCATCAGATATAATTGTCTCTTTGAAATATTCTGCTGATTTTGAACGTTGCTCATATTTTTTTGATAATTCTTCAATACGTGCATTTTCTTCACGACCATTGCATAAATCTTCCGTGCAATAACAATATTTTATATCATTTGCTATCTGACAATCATCTATTGAAAATATGTCGCAGCTACGTGTTATTTGATTACCTAAAATTATAGATAAAAAAAAAAAACTAAAGATTAAGATATTATGTTCATAATATAATTTGCGGTTTCTTAAAATTGTTTGTTCTATGCATAATAGCTTTCTAAAGAGTTGAATTTTTATGTTTTAGCGCAGTAAGTTTTTATTTATTTATTTATACTATCGGCGTCACGACCGTTGCATTAAATCGACTGAGAAATATTGGTTAAATTCAATAAATTGGAAATATATTGAAATCAGACCTAGACGTAATTTCAGAACTTTCCTAAACGGGAAAGTTTAAGAATGTTTGATTTTAATTCATGTACTGATTTTCATCTACAATTCATGTACAGATTTTCATCAAAATCTATCTGAAGCCCCAGTCCTAATCCACATAGCGCATTTTTGGTGAACTATAAGATATTCTTTTTATTTGCATCTTTGAGACCAATAAAATAAAATTTTTATTTTTCCTTCTTACGTATATATGAATATAATTTACAGGTAAGTAAACCTAATAAGTGTAACTAGTATGTGTAATATTAATGAAATAAATTTAAATTCTTCTTTTCTATTAGTAAAAAATATTTGTATAGAATAAATTTTATTTTTTTGAATGTTATACAGAAATTAAATATCAAATTAAAATATTAATTGATACGTTTGTAACTTAAAACAATTAAACCATTAATTATTACTTGTTGTATTTCAGGACTGCTTCTAGTGCGGAATTAAATGTAAAACAATCAATTGTAATAATATAGTTTTATTCATTTCTGAAATTTTATTCAATTATAAATTGGTAATACGAATAGGACGGATGGAAGAAATTTGATCGCATGATTAATTATTACTGATGTTTATTTATATAGTTATTAATTTCAAAGAAAACTTGGCAGATAGTTTCTTTATGCCCTCAAGGCAATAGGATTCCTGTTGCTGCTGATGAATTTATAACCTGGACAGCAATTATATGTATATGTATGATATAAAAATTATATCAACAAACATTCCATGTTGGAACTTTAATTACGTTTAATTGAAAAAAAAAAAAAATACAACATCTTATTATAAAACATTGAAACGTCAAAATTGTCTCTATTTTGATATTTCTATCTTAAAAACACCTTACACAATTCTTGATTTGCATATACATTTTCATTTAGCTTTAAAATTTAATATATCAAACTAATAATAATCTATTAAAACATTGCTATATTAACAGGACATGGAATTTCAGAACAAACCAGCTTAAAACTTAATTCATACCATTCAATCCGAGATGGGAATAGAACTGAACTTTCGATCGAACACGCTATAGAGATATATAGTCGGTCTCGTGCAAAAATCACGAAACTGTAATTTTGGCCGTTTTGACCTAATATTGTATAGAAAAATTATAAAAAACTAAAATTTTTTTAATATGTTCAAAGTTAGAAGTTGTAAGCTCTCATAAATTACCGCAATAACTATTTCTATTTTCCCGAAAGTACAAAAACCTACTAAAAAAAAAAGAAAAAAAAAATTCAAATCCAATTTTCTCAAAACTACGTTTTTGCAGTTTCGTGATTTTTGCATGTTATGGTTTATAGTTTATAGTTAGAAAATTTCACGAAAATCTTGAAACTCAAAAACTATCTTGATGCATTTATTAACCCCAATGAACCGTTTCGATTTTTCCCAAATCTTGATATTCAATTAGTTTTTATTTTCAGTTAAAATTTAGGAAATGGTCTGAAAGTTTCGAATTTCTATTTTAGTAATCATAGAAACTTTATAGATCTTTACATTATACTAAGACGACAGAAAATATTCCCAACAAAGAATAATATTTCAGTTTCAAATTTTTATTTTTAAATAATCGATTTTAATTAATTTGTATAAAAAAAACTATAACATATACCTTGAATTTGTGTAATGCATCCCAAATATTCAGCTGGACATTCAATTACAAATTTATCAAGCTCTTTATTTGAATTAAATGTTGATAAATTCCAATATTTATTCAGTTCTTCACAGGAAATATTAATTGATGTTTTGTTCTCGTTTTTATTATTTGAATCGTACAGGAAATTACCAGGATCACCACATACATAACATTTCAACGAATATGATATTTGAACTGAAAATATATACGTTTGAAGAATATTATTTCAATCACTTTCTTCACAAAACGTTGAGATTATTTTTATTTAATATTATGTTATGTTATACAAAAAATACAATTACGTCTTGTTATTACATCAATTATATTTGTTTTGTAATTGGTATATTATTACAACTATATATATTTATTCCAATAGAATAATAATGGAAATGTTGGCAAATGTTTTGGCAAAATAATTGAAGTTATAGGAACAACTTCTGAGAAATTGGAAACAAGTTTTTGGGATATTAATCTCTCAAATCTATATGAAAACATTTGGTTACAAGTTTTTTTTATTGTTATTTGGGGTTGGGTTTTCATTTCATAATACTGTATTTCAAAAATCCTCTTTCTAAAAAAGCAAAATTTTAAAATCATCCAGATATGCCCTTGATAATAATATATTTCAAAATCCTGTATTTTTTGACACATTTCAGGTTTTCTATGATAAATTAATTGAAAGTAAAAGTTAAACAACTACAAATCCCAAAATTTAGACCACAGTCAGAGATAATGGCCTACCTTTAATTTAAAAAAATTAAACAAGAGTGAAATGGGTAGAAGAAAATTGTACATCTAGAAACAAAAATTAATGTTTAGTAAAAAAACAAGGAATAATAGTGTTCCAAATTCCGATTAAAAAAAAAATATTTTCCTCCGAAATTTTGATAATATACCTTTATTTATTTATTCACCTACTAGGTATTTAAAACTACAATGATTATTTTGTTACAGAATTTCAGAAAATACAGGATTTTCTAACTTAAGACTATATAAAAGATTTAAAAATATGTACAGGATTTTATTACGATCCGATATAAAAATGCTCTAGGCTTAAATTGACATTATGAAGACAATTTAATTAGTTTTATTATAATTTTTTATTTTATTTCACACAATTAAACTAATTAAAAAAATATATGTGTATATCAGGTATTTTAAAAATAAATGTCGGATTATAATAAATGTACACATGTATATTTATCAATAGGATGATATAATATACATTTTTATATTTACATTAAATATGCTTGAGATTTACTTAACATTTAATCTTAATTCTCTGTAAGTTTAAAAATGTTTTCTTATTTAAACATTTTATATGTTGTGTTAAGTTTTATTTTTTTTTTGAAATATGTCTTTTTATACAAGGCAAGGGCGCTATGTTTTAATGACAAATTGTAATTAAATATGTTAAAAACTATTTTAATAAATATAGTAACTGATGGTAGGTATGTATATAAAGTTCTACAATATTAAAAACCTATATCAGAAAATAAATGTAAATTTTTTTTTTCGTAATCTTGAAAATTAAGATTTCCATCAATGAAATTGTCATGATTTTGATCTATATTTTGAATTGTTGTTGATCATTATTATTTAATTTTAAAACGTATTCATTGGTTGCATTTCATAAAAATAAAATTACAAACTTGATATAATTGTCTCAAAATATGTATGTGCTGGCAATGATATTTTTAACTAGAGATCTATCGCTAATATAAAATTGTTATTTGCAAAATTACAAAAATAATAAATGATAAGTATTTTTGATTTTCAATATACATATCTTCCATGTTATACTTTCATCGTAATCAGCTTAAGACATTAAAAAAAAACACACACAAAAGCTGTCATGGGACACCCGATTGGAACGTAGTTCCTTAGCGTACATATAAATAATTTTCATTTTCGATTAATTCAAAAATTAAAAAAAATATACGTTTAAAAAATATACAAGCCCTGCATCATAATATCTCAAACCACTTTTTTTTTCGTTTTGTTCTACTTTTTCCCAGTTTTTGTCAGTTTTGTATTTTTTTTATTTAAACAAATCTAAATAAACTTCATTTCAATATTGTATTACATAAATTATAAAGTACCGACTAGCGCCCTTATGGGGAAATATTATACTGACAAAATTTTACAAGATTTTTATTTACATTGAAATTAGTATGAAAATCTAAATTTTATTTGAAATATAAAATATTAATTAGTTAATAATAAAAAAAATTAATATTTTCTAAATATTTTATTAATATTTTATAAAATCAAATAAAATTTAAGTTTTCATCAAATCATATAAAATGCGACAGCGTCGACTAATTATTTAAACTTTAAAAAAATTAACATGTATCGTTAATTTACTTATAAATTTTAATTTTTTGCCTATATATTGGCAAAATAATACTGACAAAATTATACAAGATTTTTATTTACATTGAAATTAGTATGAAAATCTAAATTTTATTTGAACTATAAAATATTAATTAGTTAATAATAAAAAATTAATATTTTCTAAATATTTTATTTTCTAAATATTTTATAAATAGAAATAAAATTTAAGTTTATCAATTTTCATACAAAGTTCAATAAAAAACACAAGAGCCGGCGGGACGTTTGATAGATGTGAAACATCGGAATTATTTTGTACAGATAATATTGATAGATAACTTTGATAGAATTTTTGATTTTAATTTTATAAATTTCATTGGATGTTTACTATTCTTTTTGTTTTATTTTCATTGATTATTAATGCAAACCAAAGAACACAATATTTATTAAAATAACTAAAAATATTTAAATACCTAAATTTTTTTTATAGCACGAACGGATTTCTTTAATGTATCATAAGATTATAAGAAAATAAGTTTGAAAAGGCTATTAGTTAGTTTTTTTCTGTATGAAAAAATCCAGTTTCTAAGTTAGTTCTCATTTCATTCGTACGACGGTGTATGCCCAATCAATCTGTATGCATTTTAATAAATTTTCATTGTAGCATAATAAAGTCAACCACTGTTTTGCACTAAGCGACAAGACAACAACAAAAAGCGAAACAAATATCCAATTTCAAACTTCCAATTGGAAAGAGAAAAAAAATATCCAAAAAAAAAAGCTTTAAGCGACGGGAGTTTATTTTTTTTATTTAAAAAATAAAAAAATATCGTATAATAATAATAAAATTTATTTTGTTTTGTTTTATATTAAAAAAAAAAATAAATATTTAAAATTAAATTAAATTTAAGATTCAAATTAAATAGTGAATTTAAATAATTTTTAAAAAATTCAAAATTTCAACAAAAAAAAATAATTTTTTTTAACTTTTTTTTTTTGTTTATCATACGCGACACTTAGTGTTCAAATTTTTAATAAATTTTCCACAAGAGCGTCTGATAAGGAACTACGTTCCAAAAATAGAATTATCAGTTCATTATTATGTATATTTTCAAATTTTATTTTATTACAGCTTTTTAATCTAATTGTAGTCAAGTAATAAAAATCTTGTACTTTTATCTAGTTGCACCTTTCTCTTGTGCCTTTATACTATTTTGCACAATTATGTATTAACTTTATTTAGGTTAGCATATTTTTTATTCCAAATCTTTTCGGTATTGATTTTCCGTTTCAGCAGTCTTTAACAACTCTTTTTTTTTATATTTTTTATGTAAATAATTTTTATTTTTATTTTAATTTTAATCGCAAATATGAACTTGACAGTTTCAGTTTTTTTTTATATAAAACCGGTTGGAAATAAATCTTCTGACAAAAACAAATTTTTTTTTTGTAATTTTGTTATGAAAATCAATATCATAATTTAAATTGCAGATAAAGAGAATATTTCAAGAGTGTTTAAAAAACAAATCCCTAAGATTTAAGTTATTATTTATGTATATATCTTAATTATTTTCATTATGTGCAACGCGTTAAAACAACTTATTCATATTTTCTTAGTCGATGGACAGATAAGAAAATTAATGTACATGATTTTAATTTTATTATTAATATTGTAATTAGATTTTCAACAAGAGATGACAGATTTATTATGTAATCATAATCAGTGAAGTCTTTATTTCTTTTTAGTAGGCGTTCTAAACACATTCATAAGTTTATAACAAAAATGAAGACAGCAAGCTTTTAAATTCAATTTCATTCTGTGTCTATAATCTAATTTAACAATTAAAGATCTTAACTTTTTTGTTATTTTGTTCAGAGTTGTAAGGAAAAAAGTTTGAAAACTAAGTTTAACAGAATTTTGGTCTAGTGACCCAACATCTTTTAATGTTTTAAGAGCTTAAAATTGAAAGTATAGAATTCATATAAACGAGTTTCATATATGTACATGTATTTTAACTAATCTCTCTTTCATGAACGACTTTTAAGTGCATTGAAATGATTTTAAAGTAGGTATTATCAGGTTTTAAAATAAATATTAAATATTTTTTTCAACAAAAGGACCTGGTGCGAATAAATTATATATATTTTTTTAAATAAAAACATTATAACTCGTTGAAGCATTAGCGTAGATAATTATATAAATTTTTGATAAAATCAAAAAAAAAAAAAAATGAGAAGTACATAAATGTATATTAATTTCATAAATAAACAAGTTTTAAAATATAATTTTTGTTAATATTAATATTTTAATAAGCTTTATAAAATTTGCGTGTGTAATGTGTAAACATTTATTTTATATATGAGTACATCATTTAGGGCATAATTTTCATGAATTGTGGTTTAACATATCATATGTTGTTATATGCAATGTAAGTCGATATGTTTTATGCAAAATATATAATGGTCAGCAATTGATTCATATTAAAGTAATTTATACTCTATATATTTCAAAATAAAACTTTATTTTTACAGCATTTATATTGTAACTATGTAAATATGTTTTTGAAACGAAGCAAATTACAAAATTTATTAAAGAAAAAATCTTGGTGTAAATATTATTTTATTTGTTTTAAAAGAAAATAATGCATTTAACATTGTTTTATGCATTTTATGCTCATTGACACTAAATAATATGTTTTTAAAAATACAGAAAAATTTTAAAAATATTATCTAATAAGAAAACTTTATTTTTCAAGGTATAGTAAATTTAATTTAGACTTTTGATTCCAGGCAATTAATTTTAACGTAAAACGAAAGACAATAATTAACTAATTTTTATCGAAAATTCCGGTTTCCAAACATATGTCAAAGCTTTGTTTCGTTTCAGAAGCTGTACGAGTGCGCTCGTCTCAATTTAGACTTTCATTCTAGACACGTTTGCAGTGTTTGCACATTATGTTTTTCGTTATAAGTTAATATATTTTTGGTCATCAGATTAACTTTTTTCTTCAAAAATAGTTTTGGCGCAAGCAAATTAATTATTTGAAGGATATATAATTACTAACATAACTAACATTAAATAACATTAGCTCAACAATATATTGTGATTAATTAAAATTATTAAATTTATGATTAACTTCAATAACCAACATCGTACACATTTAATATTCTAAGCAAATTAATCCCAATAAAATTTTGATAAAATTGCCCGCATTTTTTCTAAAAAAAATTACAGTCGTATTTGGTAATTTCAAATCGATTTTATAATAATTTCACAACATTCATGCTTTTTATTTGCTAATTTTAAAATATACAAATGCACACATCGTTTCATATAATATTTTAATCCGCACTGTAGTGATATTGATATACGTTCATAAACAAAATAAAAAAATTGACTATATGACCATGGTTGTGGTCACCATATGCGAGTGAAAGATTTCATATTAATTTTTTTTGCTGTTTTGAAATTCTTCAACATTCTGAATGCGTTATTTTCATTCAGAAAATTGGAATTTCATAAATTTTTCTTTTTTGTTTCAAAACCAAAAAATAAAGGTTTTCATCCAAAATTGCAGAATAACCCACACGAATGATTTTTTTTATATTTTATAAAAAAATTTAATTTTACGCAACATAAAAATAACTTTGCTTTTCTGCCATGCTCCTAACTAAAAATATACCATTAAACGAAAGGACTTGCTTAAACTCTATACTTACTATACTATACTATACTGGTGGTAATAATGATAAGAATGTTGTTTGTGATTGTTAACAAATGAGTAGAGAGTTGAGACTTTTTTAAAATTTTTCATAAATCTAAAAACAATTGTTGTTTTTTTTTGCGGTCTTACGACAATTATAGGATTATGGAAAAAAAATAATAATTTTTCATATTGAAGACAGTGGGTGCATTTATCCTTTATAATCTTTTAACTTTTTTGTAGTCTTGATCATAAATAAAACAATGTCACTTTCAAGTCCTAGGTATATATTACAGTATGCTCAAAAGACTTTATTTCATAATTTAAATCAACCGATTGAAACTTTTGTAAACACAAAATACAATTTAATGACAAATACAGTTCTGATATATTTGTATATATACTACATATATTTTGTATTTTGCGAAAATAAAACGTTAAATGATCTCATAATTTGGCATTTTGGAATTCACAATTCTGATGCACAAAAAAAAGTTCCAATTATATCCCGTGGTTTTGTTAATCAGAAATTTGAAGTTAAATGACAAGCAAGGAAAAGACAAAAAAAAAACATTATTTCAAACCTAAATTGTGTACTTTATGACTGGAGGGTAACTATAAAAATATATGTATATAATATGTAGGAAATGCCTTGGAATATAGAATATTTTTTGAAAAAAAGAAGCTCATAATGCATATATATAACTCACTGGAAAAGTTTTTATTCTTTTTGAATTTAATTGGCTTAAGATAGTATAATAATAACAAGCTTGTTTCAAAATATGATTTCAAATCAAAATAAACTTTCGTAGTATTTTTAAGGTATTTTTTTAAAATAAATTTATGGTAAAATTAAGTATGTATTTGAAATAATAAGAACCAGGGATGCTCTTGCAAAATGAAATATATACCAGTATGATGTTGTATGTGTAAACATACAACTCTTGCTCTATGCATCTGAATCATATAATTATTCTGCAAAATAAATTATTTATCAATTTAAAATTCTTCTACACCTGTTGTAGTATTATTTTAATCTCAAACTTAGAAAACCAGAAATTTTTGAATTATGTCGTTCTATTTGCTAATCAACGAAGATTAAAATTCTTATTAAAATTAAATATGAAAACATTCATTATCTCAGGATGCAAAATTGTCATTCTGGTTGTACTTTCTTTAGATTCTTTTTAAGAGGATGCATTGCATATTATATTAAAAAAAAATTTTTTTTTCGAAAATTGTTTGTGAAAAATTGCATTTGAAAAATAAATCCAATTTTATAAGTTAGAAAATAGGTGGAAACCATATAAAAGGAATGAGATTCTAAAACTATATTTAATCGCCACATAATCCTGCACTTGATTTAGTATTCGTTATTATAGATTTAATAAGTTTTTCTCAATTTTTAAGAATTCGAAAATCCGTATATCTTAGTTTATTACTTTGACTGACGACAAGTATAACTCATATTTTCAAATGTGACAATTTTTTTCAATCATTACTTGATGATCATTGCCTTCTTGAAATCGAAGGCGGAATTCTTTACTTTATCCGATATATATTTGATACTTTTATGATTTGCTTTTATTTATATCTATAATAACTACTATAATATTTGCCTTTGGGTGTTTATATTTATTCCTTATGAAATAATAAAAAGATTTTAATGTTTTCCTCTTTATTAAAATTAAATTTATTTTTATGCGAGTAATGATATGTGAGTATCTGTTTAATAGATAATGATAGACATAATAATGATTTAACATATTTAGATGCAGCTCCTGTAGTTCTTCATAAATTTTTCTAATTTTTTTCAAGCTTCCTTCTTCTATAAAAAGAGAAGGATGAAAAACGAAATATAATTTATATAGATTGATAACATTATAAATACTGAACATTGTTGACTCTTATCACTTTATTCTCATTGAATATTAAACATGAACTAAAAACATGGATATTAAACATGAACATGAACTAAAGTTCAAAACATATATTAAATAGGGTGTGGAACGCTTTACATTTTAAAAAAAGGATTTTTAATACCTATACATCAAATGATTTGTCGATGTATATACTGCATGCAATATGAAATGAACGTACCAGTCCATAGTAAGCCTCATTGTTTATAACCTCTTATCGTAGATAAATTTTTCCAAAGTGAACAAAAAGATTACAAATTAAAAGCTAAAATTTTCAGAAAGAAACTACTTTAGTTTAATGGAATTTCTTAAGATATAATTCAATAAATTATTATTTCTATTGATAATTTTAAAATAAAAATATTTTCGTGCAAATTTGTTATAAACTGTTCACTGTTTGCACGAACTTAATAATTTTGCTCAAGATTTCGATGCAATTCATTCAGAGAATGAAAATATTATTTTGAAAAGAAGAAAACTCATAATTTTAATTTTATTGTATAACAAAAAGTTTTTATGGAAATCAAAAAACTAAAAATTAAAAAATGATTGATGTGTTATTTTTTATACAGACAGTACACAAACTCCTGTTAACGCAGTTATGGATTTCTATAGACTTTTTTTTTTATTTTAATTCAGAATGAAGGGTTAACTTGTTATAATTAAATTCTGTGAGAAAAAAGTTTATGTTCAGTATACTATATATATTATACACTGTAAATAATTTTCCAGAATTTTGATTATAGATTATTGTCGTCGCCTTTCAATCAACCAAGCTTTACGCCATATAAAAATAAAACTTTAATATTCCGATTTAATTTAGAGTTAAAAAATTGTTTTATACATATTTCATGTGTATGTCTTGTGCCCTGTAAATAATCTTTAGTAACTACATGTAGGTATATAATTTTTGATTTCTTGATTTTTAGCTGTAATTATAAATTCTCTTCCAGATGTTTGATATTAATTATACTGTAAAGATAAAATTTTAAAAGAAACGCCCAAGATCGTAAACCTCTAGCACGACCAATATGGGAATGATAAAAAGTTATAAAAACTTGTTAAGGTTATGTACCGATAGAATAAATTAATTTGCTTTTTTTTACTTGGAATTCCGAGTAATTATGTCACATGCATAAGGTACATATTTTTATAAAAAAAATTAAATTAATTGACTCAAAAATATCGACTACAATATTTTACGTTTTCTGGAACTTTAAGAAGTCAGTTCGGATAATTTGAAAATGCCGAATTCTCTTCTTGGTATATAAATATTTGTCAATTTAATATGTTTTTAAGGTTTTTTTTTCCAATTTTTCTGAAATGTAATCGAGTAACAAGGGATATTTTCAACTGTGTTTGCTTAATTTAATTTCATACCTCAATAAAAGATGTATTTATTCATAGTCATACATAGGGTTTCTAATCCGGATATCCGGATATCGAACTATCCGGATTATTCGACACATTTTAACTATTCGATTATCCGGATATTTTTTTGCAATTATTCGGATATTATAATACCCTTTATTTTGTAAATAAGCTTACTATTTTAAATAAAAAAGAATACATTTTTTTAAAGAACATTCAAATTTGTTCACATTGTAACCTTTGAGGAAATCATTGAAGAAACTACTATTGAAAGTGAAGATGATGAAAGTCTAAATAGTATGCAGTTTGTAACAAATCGTCACTACACAAACAACTTGACGATGCGATTTCTTCAATTACCATATTGAGAAGTACAACATTTCTGAAAAAAGATTTCATCTATTTAAATAATTATAAAAAAAGGATAGACAATTTAAATATTATACATCGCGCATTATTAACAATAAAATCTACATCCAGTACAATGGAGCGCGTGTTTACTCACGAGGACAAAAATTAGAACTTAACTCAATTTCGTGACTTTTAAAGCATTTTTAAAAATGAAACATTTCATTTAATCATTTCATTTATTCATTAATTAAATTGATTAATAATTCTACTTTTATTATTATTCTATTATTTGTTACTATTTTTGTTATTTTGAATTAAATACCGCAAATTAAAAAATATTTCTTATTATTTATTTTAATTATCCGGATATCCGGATTATCCGGATAATTTATTTTTTATGTATTCGATATCCGGATAATCAAATAGGTCGGATATTTAGAAACTCTAGTCATACATTTATTATAAAAAAAGAAATATATTACTTATTTCAAAACCCATATTTAATTGAAAACTAGTCCATCCCGGGACGAATGTTGTTTGGGTCTAGTCTAGTCTTTAATAATAAGACTTACGGTCTTGAGTTCATTCAAAAATCCCATAGAAAGAAAAATTACTTACACTTTTTCCCAAATTTTCTTATTTTCCGAGCAACTTTTCCAATTTTTTCTTCCCTAATTCCGCTAACTGTTACTAGATTTACCAACGAACAGCAGTGAATTTTTATTTATATATAGATATTTTGTAATTTAAAATAAAAATCCAACGTGAAACAAAAGGTTGTAAGACATTCTGCTCTGCAACCTAACCTAACCGACCCTAATTGAACTGTCCATATGTTGGGGGGATTATGTACTTAGTTATATCGATTATAAGATAAAAAAAATATTTTAAAGTTAGTTAAAAAAAAATATTTTTCCAATTTTTTGCGAATTTACAATCAAAGTCTACTTTTTCTAATCGGTATTTTGGAATTTAAAAAAAAAGATTTTATATCATAATAATTTTTGAAATTAAAATTTGTTCAATTATTTGAATTGTCTTATCTTATCTTATTTTCCGAACATTTTATAATGTCACAGAGGATCAATACTTCAGTTGGAAAGAAAACTGATCCACATCCAGTTATCATTATATCCAAAAAACCCTACGTTTTCGAGGCTTACACATATGAGTTTTGGACACATGAATCTAGTACGTTAACTCAATATAACAAAAGCGAAGTGAATGCTTTACGGTTTTTTTATCTCAAAAAAATACATAATATGTACTTATTTATATAATATTACACACATCAATGTCCACTGCTTTTTTTCTTCAAATACTGCAAGTTCTTTCACCTTTGGGCAGCAGATGTTAAAACTCAAAGATGAAATTATTTCTATAACAAAATTATTCAAATCAAAGCAATTAAGAATTATTGTTATAAAATAACCATCAGCAATTTAAAAATTATAAATATCATTGATACAAAAAAAAAAAAAAGATTAAAAAAAATTTGATAAATCGAGAATTGAAATATTAAATTAGCCCTAAAACGGTGTAAAGATAAATTAAATGCAATGTATCGTTATAATAATTTTTTTTTTGATATAACATAAAAAACAGCCGCAATGGAATCAATATGTTTTTCATCAAATCCACTTAAATACAAATTAACATATAAATAAATTATATTATAAAATCTGATGGATTTTGAAACAAAAAAAAAAGGATATAATTAAACTTTTGTACCACAAACATTATTCATGAAAAGTATCTGAAAAAATTTGGAATTCATCCATCTAGGATCCATCGCTTGAATTTTCTTTATGAATTCGATACAAAAATTATTTTGCTATAAAATAAACATTTAAATTATTTAAATTATTTATTGTAAATTTCTTTTTTTTTAAATTTCGAGTAATATTTTTAAAATTTAATTAAATTTTTCTCCGTCTTTTTTCGGAGACGCTTTTTTATACGAATATGTTGGTGGAGGCTCTTCAGCAGTACAATTCTTGGTAATTGATGTCCTAATTATTGAGCATTTAGTGCTCAATAATAAATATTGAATATTAGTGCCACAAAAACTAGAATTTGTGCTCGTTTGGTTTTTGAGAAATTTTGATTTTCGAATTTCGAACATGGGTCAAGGGGTCTCTCTGGCCGGATTCGAATTTCGAAAAAATAATGATGCTATCATTTAGTGCTTAATTTGTGCCTATTTGTGCTAAAACTTGAATTTGTGCTCTTCAAAATTATGTAAAAACAATTTTTTTAGATTAGGCCAAAATTCCCAAATTTCAACCAAATTTTTTTTCGGCCACTTTTGGAAAAGGGAATTCAGTGCTTAATTTGTGCTTGCATTTATTGTACTTTGTGAAAGGTGGTGTGCGGGCGAGGGAGCGTGCGAACTGGTGGATTTGCGGCGCACGAAAATTTTTTCGAACTTACATTTTTTTCCATTCTTAAGCGCGGCATTTTGTTTTTTTGATAAAAAAAATCATCACAAAGTACACTACACGCAAGCACAAATTAAGCACTAAATGGTAGAATTTTTCTTTTTCTAAAATTCGACGAAAAAAAATTCGGTTGAATTTTGGAAAAAAAATGTTTTTACATAATTTTGAAGAGCACAAATTCTTATTTTTATAGCACAAATAGGCACAAATTAAGCACTAAATAATAGCGTCTTTATTTTTCTGGAAATTGGAATCCGGCCAGAGATACTCCTTTGACCCATGTTCGAAATTCGAAAATCAAAGTTTCTCAAAAACTAAGCGAGCACAAATTCTAGTTTTTGTGGCACTAATAGTCACAAATTAAGCACTAAAAGGTCAATAATTGTGACGTCACTTACCAAGAATTGTCCGGCTGAAGAGCCCCTACCGAATATGTAGGCCATATGCTAGTAAATTCTAAAAAAAAAAAAAAGCATTCACCAATTTAGCTCGAATTTAATGTTGACAGCCTGGTAGTAAAAAAGCAAACCAGATGACCGAGGAGAGAATTTCATTAAATGTTTTATTCTCATACAGATTAAAGAAACTCTTACATTTTTCAGATATAAAATACTGAAGCGAACATAGGAATATGTTTACTAAAATTTTATGTTAAACTTAACTATACATATAGTATACAATTTTCCCTCAATCACTTTCAAATGATGACAAGTAATGATAACCGCCAAAATCTCGAAATGACAGTTTTAAAAACTATTGATTGATAGCCGCATGAATTTTAATAATTTTTTTTTTCTGTACATAAAAAAAAAATTGATATAATTGATTAATGTATTTTCGTTTCATTAAAATAATGTTGAAAGACATTCAAAATATTGATGATGAAAATATTTTCAATCATTAACCATAAAACCACAATAAAATGTTCCAAAAATGAAAAAAAAAATCATGAAACGAATATTTTTTTTTTTTTGATATTCTAAAGGTGCACTGTAATATACATACATTAAATACATCTTTTATTTTTGTTTTTATATATTTAGGTATGTAGGGAACATATTTTTTATGAGCATCAAAATTATTTATCGGTAACATTAAGAAAAAAAAAAGTATGAAGTTCATTTTGCTTCAAGACTTAAACCAGAAGTAAAGTGTTTAGATTTTTATCATTTAATGAATATGATTTGCTTTTATTGTTTTTCCCTTTTTCACTGAGACGATTTATTGTTAAAAAAGAATATTTATAAAAACTGGTACCTCCTATAATTTAATTCAGAGCTAGCGTAAAAAATGCCCTAACCCTTTTTTTAATGATACCAGAATTCTCATATATTAAAGAACTTATAATTTCAATGGCATTTATATTTTTAGTTAAACAATAGTCAATCTAAAAAATTTCTGAATTTATGATTAAAGAAATTCCCGACTTCTGAATATTGAACTTTTTGCAATTAGATAAATAAAATTAAAAGCTACTATATAGTTATGTTATATGTTTTCTATTAAAATTCAATTCTTAATTTTGTGCTCACTTTTTCAACAATAAAAAAAGTGATTAATATTAATACAGTATATACTATGTAATTTGATTAAAAAGAATTTATGATAAATTAAAATAATATTTAAAATATATAAATTTATACTTTTATAATTCATTAACGGCTATTATAATGTAGTATTTTATTAATAAGCCCGTTCTAGTTGAATACAACAGGATTAAAAAATGATTAAAAATCAAATATGGTAAAAAGCAGATTAAAAAAATTAATTGTGGATTTAAAAAAAAAAATTAATACTTCAATTATTTTCGTTTTATAAAAATTTCTTTTAATAACTTCTGGTAATACCTAAACAAAAACTAAAATTTAATTGGAAAAATATGTATTTTGTTAAAATTGTTATAGTTACTAAAATATTTTTGTCAGAAAAAATATCTCTTTCACAATATTTAAGCTTTCCCTCTTACCATATAATGTTCTATTTGCAATTTGTTGATTTCTCTTGACCTGGTGGTATGTGTTATTTATTTATCGTTTTAATATAAAAATCCAAAAGGAAAATGTGGATGGATACTATAATATGCTAATATTATCTGACACACTAGTAAGCGCACGCAATCATTGTGTTAACATGTAAGGTAAATTTTTTTTTTTTTAATTTTTTTCAGAGTAATTTTATCATTATACTTTATATCAAACCAGCGCGCGATAAAAACATCAGTTTCAAATCAGACTAACAAAAAAGGTAGCACTAATTCCTGCATATGTGCAATGAATTTTTTGGAATACTGAACATAATTCGAAAATATATATTTATGTTGTGGATGTAGATACAAAAGTTAAAAAAATTTACGAAAATTTTGAAACTTCTTCTGCAGTAACTCATGGTTGAGCAAAAATTTAATCGTATAGGTTTTTTATTTTCAAATTTATTTTCAAAATCTGTTTTGGCGGTTAAACAATCTCTTCATAACTTTATTGGTGAACCAGTTTAGTAAATATACGCACATCTATATTTATGAGTAAAAAAAATTGTTTTGCCTTAGGCTTCATTTTCATACAGGACGATAAATAAATAAATGTTCAAGTTTATCTTAAAATTATGTGATAAATCTATTTGCGATTTAAATTAAATACACCAAGTATAAGAATAGCAAGAAAAGTATTGACTTATTTCAACCAAGAACATAAAACTAAATTTTAAAAATTTAATTTCTTTGGTTTTTAATTTATTAATACGATATATTTTTATCTAAAACAAAATATTTTTTTTTTAAATTTATAATAATTTATAAGTTATTAAAGCGTTAATTTATTTAATTATAGAAGTAAATAAAAAAAAAATATTAAAACAGAAGTTTGAAATTCCTTTCGTAAATTTAATTATATACAGGAAAAATAATTTTATAAATTATTGAAATAGATAGGTATAAAAAAAATTTTGAAATTTTGTAAGCTTCTTTCATTACTTTTGTGTTGAAAAAAAAACTACTCACAAAAAGTAAACGAATTTTCTTTTAAAACCATAGCAATTAACAATTACGAAACTATCTTCCGTAACCCAAACCAATCCACTTTTAATCAAAGAACCTAATAATTTCAATCAACTTTCGTCATTATCTGATTGAAAATGCAAGTTATAAATACAAGTACTCGTCAAATAAAATTCAATCTATCTAACCATTTAAAGCTTCCGAACAAGATATAAGGTAATTTTCTTAAAAATTCGTTCTTATGTATAATATTTAGAATAGTAATAATTTGATTGTGGTCAATTTAGCTGTATATAACAATCAAATATCCTAATTTTTTATTTGAATTCTGTAAATAACATTTTGGAAATATAAGCTGACAATGTAAATTAGGAAAAAAAAGTGTAAATAATTTTAATTAAATCTTCAAATATGTAAAAATATTAAAATAAGTGACCACCATCAAATTATTGGACCATATTAATGAACGGTAACACTGATGTTCGAATCAAATTTAGAAAATTATTCACTATATAAAATGTTTATGCATGAAGAACATAAATTAATAATTAATTGGATTGCCTATTTCAATTTTAAAATAATTCTGATTCAGAATACATGACAGTTTATTCTTTTATCACCAGAAATTTAATTTTCATAAAGATGCAAATTTATCCTCTGGCTAATATTATACAAAAAATCAATATTTATTGTTATGATGTTTATGTTTTATGATTATGATACAAAAAAAAAAACCCCTAAGAAAATTGTTTTTTTTTGTTAATAACAAATATTGTTTTGAAATATTTACACAAATTGATTTTGTAAATCTTTTATAAAGTAGTTGCCAGAAGTTATAAAAAAAAAAGTTGTGAATATTATTACCACCCTTTTTTACATTTAATAAAATCTTAAGGCATGCCATTCGTAATAAAATTGATAATTTGATTAATAGGAACATATACTAAGATCAAAAGATTTTACTGGTGCCTCCACTTTTTTTTTGCTATATTATTAGTGTCATATATTTATATTTTATTCTGTGTGCGCGTGTTGGGTAAAACTATGAATGACGCTTTCAGAGACATATTTATAGTTAAAAAAAATTATTTTATTTCTACACACGAACGAACAGCCCTTTTCGATAATCAAGCAATATTCGATATTCAAGCCCTATTCGATATTCAGTATTCCTTTTGGTTATTATTAATTCAGAAAAATTAATCATACAATTGATGCATATTTTACATTATTTTATTTTACTTTCTAAAATATGTACTAATCAAAATCGGAAACAATTACAAAAATATTCCGACCCCGAAGTCATTTTATGTTAATGTCATTCAAAATTGTTGTAACAAAATAATTCAACAATGTTGATAACAATTAAAGAATTTTATGCACATCTGTTTAGTAAATTGATGGTTATCTTATTTTAGCTAAGTTTCATATATACATTCTCTATTATCAGATTTAGTTCAATAAAACTTAAATCATATATAAGTACTTGATTGATTTATTTATATATTTAATAAAATTACATTATATTATGTTTTGTTTACATTAATACTATAAGTACAGGACAGGTGCAATAACAAGAATTTAAATTAATTACTTATTGATATGGCTGACAACTTAATAGCATATATTTATGTTTATGTATATAATTTTTTTTGTTATAATTTTTTTTAATATCTATTTTTATCGAATTTTATTTTATTTTATTTTTTTTTAAATTTTATATTGCAGTAGCGGTAAGGTTTTAAATATAATAATCATAGTGTTATAATAAAGTCTAAAGTGTTCAATTATATTTAGTTAGATATTACCCTAAGTATCCATAAACTTTTGTTATAGAGCAATTTTGTCTAACACTTCCAGTTTTACTTTTATTTTTATTGCATTAAACATTTATGCTTCATTTTCCAGCCTCAAGGTCTATTTTGAATAATATTTTCTATTTTTTTTATTTTATAATGAATATAAGTTCTGAATGAAAAAGAAATGTTCAATAAATTATTTGCAACCTGAAATTGCTACTCGTTTTTGAAATGGCCAAGAAGCCTATTAAGAGTTAAGAAAAACAATTAATTATTGTCATTTACCTTATGTGAATGTTTGACGATAATCGTTTTCTTCGATCCATGATTTTGGATGTCTTGTAACTGAAATTTAATGGTTAATAAATAACCAGGAGACATAAGACAATCTGTTAATATCAATCGTACCGACTACAGTCATCTACACATTTTGTGTAGATGACTTAAACATGATTCGATAGTATTAATCTTAATTTTTCAATTCCGCGAATGAAATTTAATTGTATTCAATTAAGAATTCATTCTTAGAATCAAAATTTATGATATTGACTTTAAAAATTATGACTTATCTATTCATTTATAAATTCTTTTTCTATGAAAATCAAGATGATTTCATTTACTTAACTCATATGAGATTTTTAGTTATCAAACAATTCTGCAATGTATATACCTTATCAACTTCGTTAGTGTTTGAGATAAAATAATTTGGCAGATAAAATAGGTATTACTTGTCATCATTATGTAAGGTTCTAGAACATACATATTTTTTGTATAATAATTCTTCATTATAATTATGTGAGTTCATAGAACTATATTAAAGAGTAGTATTAAACAGAACGTTTTCATAGTTTTTTGTGGCTTGGAGTTTGCTCATTGAATGATCGAAAAAGTCGTAGAAACATGTCCAATGAAAATCATTCTTCTTTTGTCTGTTGCTTATTAGTCAAAAAAAATTTACAAAAGAAGTCCTTGTTCGCAATAAATATATTATTTTTTAATGATGAGCTCTTAAAATTTCTAAATTAACCAATTTTATTATTTTGACAGATGCTTTCTGATTAGCGTGTCACACTGTAAACTATATCTGAACAAAAAAAAACCGAAAAATGTAAAATTTCATGTAAAATATATTATTCTAAACTTGAAAATGTAAAAATTATTAATAGATAAAAAATTTATGATTTATAGTATAATAAATAAAAAATATATGTTTTATATGTATTAACAAAAAGAAGCATGAATTTTTATTACATTTTGAAAAATATTAAATGAATGAACAAGATCATGAAATTTAGAATTATTGTGAAAAAAATTATTGATTAACCTGTTTTAATGAAAAAAAATGTTACATTACATGATTTTCCTGCTTTCGCGATTTTGAACAGACTTTAATATTTTTATTTCAACTTCATATATTGATAAAATTTATAAATCAATATTTGATGCAAAAAAAAAAATTTTTATTTCAATATTGTTAAAAAATTGAAATTTTTGTAAATAATAAAAAAGTATAATTGTGATGATATATTGAACTTTTATAAAGAAAATAGACAAATTAAAAAAAAACTTGAATCTGGGATGCAAGGTAGTAATTTAAGGCCAAGGTAGACATTTAAGGATAAGGTAGCAATGTATTTGTTATTTGTATTTTAATATAGTTTTGAGTTTCGATCGAATTTTTTTAATATCCGCAAAAGTAATCGATATGTTGTTCAGTTTGAATTCTTATTTATTTCGTTAACTTTTGAAAGTCTATAAAATTAATTTTACGATATAAAAGAATGCCGAGAACAGCATAAAATTATTAAAAATTGAATTCACTGCATTATCAACAGTCAAATATTTATTTTGAGAAACGATAAACAAATTCCCAGATGTGATAGAACGAGCTTTGGAGATTAGTTTTCAATTCGCACCTCGAGAATGTGGAATGCTCTCCCTTCAAAATTGTTCCCTACAGCTGGCGGACGTTTGATTTACGACTTGCGCCGCTTTAAGAAGAGTGTAAATGATTACCTACTGACTGTCCCACTTTTTAATCCCGTCTAAACTTCCTGTCCCCATTACCAAATCCACACTTCTTTAAGTATAAAAGGTATCCCACCTAGTGGTTGAGTAACTTTAATAAAAAAAAAAAAAAAACATGTATTACAAAAATTCATCATTGTTGAAAAATGTGTGCAAAACTATTATTAAGTACTACTATTATAAGTCAGTAGAAAATGTTACGTGTTCC
>OZ023273.1:62478279-62541186 GCA_964007475.1 Hybos culiciformis
GAGACTTATTGAAGTTAATATAATACATAATTACAATTTAAGTCAGCTAGATTCGAATTCGAGATCAGAAATAAAATAAATTTCTTAATTTAAAAAAAAAAACTATAGCTCAATAATTTTTCATTCTATGACAAAAATTTCACTTTCCAAAGTTTTCGATTGTACAATTTCGAAAACTGTGTTCAATTAATATATAAATTTGAAAAATAAACTCATTTTCAAAATACTAGTTGAATTTTCTTGAAGACACGAATGTGAATTTAGATGGAAAGACGAATATTTATTTATGAGTACAATATACATATTTTACACATTGTAAGCACTTTTATATACCGTAACTTATATGAGTTTTTGAATGATATTTTTTCTTATAAAAAAAAATTAAAAAATATAAAATAGTAAAAACGGTTATATAACATAACATTGTTTAATCTGTGAGAATAATTGAATTGTAAATATACAATTAAATTAAATTTAAATATAATTCTCAGTCACGCAAAGCATATTATGCCATAAAACCCTATAGTCATATCACTATAAATAACAAGACAAGATAGCTTGTAAATTTTATTGTGATTTTTTCTTAATTAATAGTTACATATATACAATAACTATTTTATTTTGTGCAATAAAAAAAAAAAATTCTTCTTTTAAAACATCTTAATGGAGGGGGAAAAGTAATAATTATTTACTTTTTTCAGTTACTACATAGTTAGGTGTATTATTATTTAATGATTAGGAAAAGGCAGAATTTTCAAAACCAGAAGTGTTTATAAATAAATTCTCCTTTATTATGTAATGTTCATTCTTTGGATCGAAACTTAAGCGTGATATCTTTTATAAATCATTATTTTTTTTTTTAAGTCTGTTAACATAATATGAATGAATTTTCTTATAGACTTGTAAAACAATTTTTCAAGCAATTATAATTAAGTCAGTTGATTTAAAAAAGAATAATTAAAATTGATAGTTTGAAACAAAATTTAATGATTGATAATGAAATTTAGTTAATGTAATATTATTAGTATTATTTATATTGTTCATTAATTTTTAAAACTGAAAATAGCTTTAACTAATATTTACCATACCTTGAAAATTGGAGCGCAGTTAAAACAATTTTCTCTGAAATAAGTCTTATATACTTGTACAGTGAATAACACTTAATTAGTAATTCGAACATTTTTAGTTAAAAAATGGATTTTTGGATAGTCGCCTGCAGGCCTCTATTTTTAATGTAGTAATGAAGTAATGATCAAAATAAAACTTGAATTAATTTTTAACCTAATCGTGTTTTCAACTATATTGATTATCTTTTAACCTCAGATTTTCTGCATTTTTATATTTCTATAATATACCATAATTATTTAACATGTCTTTGATACGAATTATCTTAATTTCACATACGATTCAATTTAAGAAAAATATTTCATTAAATTCCATAAGAAAATATGTATAACTGAAAAATGAAGACTAAAAATAATAGAAAACAACTAGACTATAGAATTAAAAAATTCCATATTATATATTTAAAAATCAAGATAAAAAAAAAAATATACCATGTCTAATTGTAATTATGCTCTAAATGCCATCTGGCAAGATGAGCTTGATATGAAAATTACCCACAATAAATGAGCTAAATATGTATATACAATGTTCCTGATTAATTTAAATTAAAAGACCACACAATCATTTAAGTTTTTTAAAGTAATCTCTATTCAGGAATAATTTTGAAAAAAAAAAAAAATATTTATATATAATATTACTACATTTACTACAAAAATCTAAATATATGTACGTATATCATATATATCTAAATATTCCAAATACGTATCTAGTTTAAAAAAAAAAATAAGAAAACCAGACTACATTAAATTGAATGACCAATTTGTTCATTTAAATTAAACGACTGTAAAAATTTTAAAATTATCGAGGAAAAAATATAGATTTTTGAATTGAATTACTAAAACTTGTCATAATGTTAATTTAGTTTTTAATTTTGTACATTTTCCCAGACTTATTTCTCTAAAAATGTTGCTTATAGCATTTACTCCTCAGTATTTAAGTATTCGAATTTGTGGTGTTAGTTTATCATGAATATTTAATTATAATTTATTACAGTGAATATTCAATTATAGTAAAAACGGAGCATTAAGGTTTTATTTCTTAATTCTTTGGTATTTTATGTCTTCAGTTTTTAATGTCAATTTTAAACTCGTCATTAAGATAAGAAAATATAGTCATGTCATATGTACGCATTAACGAAGATAGATAAATGAATTTTGTTTACATTTCTTTTGATCAAAATAATTTTGCTAAAAAGTACTACTCAATCAATAGTTAGAACTACTATGCCACTGTGTAATTTGAACATATTTTATCAAATCTAATTGAATTAGAAAAATTGTGTGCACTCTAATTTTAACTTAAAGAAAATTAAACCATAATGTAAGTTATTTTACTTGTAAACATAAGTTTTTGAAATCTATAAGAACAATAAAATACACAATGAAAATATAGATAAGAAGAAATGAAAATAATCAAAAAAATTATATTCATATTAATTTATTAAAGAATCGGTACAACCGCAAACACTTTGATGGTACATTGCAGGCAGCTAAGCATTAATGTATAGTGTAATAAAAGATGAATTATTTTAAAACAATTACTAAAAAAAAATCATTAAAATGTCAATTTTAATTAAATTTCTGACACTTATGAATCTTTTTATATTTAATTTATGTTAAAATAATTGCTTGTAATTATTCCTAAAAAAAAAATAAGTTCCATTAACTTATGTGTACGTATTGAAAACATATTTATAACAGAAATTAAAGGAATTCATTATCTCAATCATGTATAGTTAATAAAATTAAAATTTATGATAAATATTCTCAAATTAAAGGAAATAATATCAAATCAATCATTTAATATTTGTAATTTTGAAATAAATGTAAAACAATTGTTGAAATTGATAGTCTATCCGTCTATCGCATAAAATTTGTTGATGCTGGGGTAATAAAACTTGATGTAAAATGCAATATTTGTAAATATGGTGTGAAAGATAAATTAAAATCTATGTTTGTTATTATCATGCAATCTCAATTAAGTGCGGCGGTATTTTTGCTATTATGATTCTATTTACCTAGTATTATATTTCATTTCTAGTTTATGAAGAATGATAATTGTAACAGACTGTAATAATGTACAATTAAATATCTTATAAATTTTAAATATACAGTTTGTAGAAGAGGCAAAAACCAATATTACAGATGTATATAAATATACATATATATATATATATATATATATATATATATATATATATATATATATATACATATACTTTTTTTTATAGCTTTTAATATTATTAATTTATTTCATCTTCCTCAAATTTAATTTAACTTTAAATTGATGTACTTAAGCTTACCGTCTGCATTTTTGAAAGAAGTTATAAAAATGCCTTATATACGCATGGTCAGTGTTAAGTTATGGTTAATTTTGATGCAGACTTACATTATAAAAAATTAAATTGTTTTTTATATTTTTAAATTACTGTTAAAAGAAATATTAATTTATTATTATTAAATAAAGGATGCAATTAACACTGAAAAAAGTTTTATTTTTAACAAGATAATGCTCTAATTATATAAATAAAATGTAACAACGATATAAATATTTGTCCTGTTAAAATATATAATTAAAATTCTTGTTTTAACAAACAAAATAAGAAGGTATCTTTGTGACTGTGTATAGACAAAATTTAACAAACTCAGAAAAATAAAGATTTACAAGTTTCTACAATTTAATAGAGGAGTAAAAGAACTTATAAGATTTGCCTGTTTTATGATGGTAGATTTGTCGTAGTATTACTTTATGGAGCAAACTAAATAAGGTGAAAAAAATAAGGTTAAAAAAATTTAAAATACCTTTTCCATTAATAAAAGGGGTGTTTAAGGTGCTAAAACAATCGATTTAGGCAACTAAAAATGCGTAAGAAGTAAAATTTTTAAAATTAAGATAACTTGGCTGAATCCTGAGTCGATACTTTTTTTTGTCAAAGCAAAAAATTGTTAATTGGAATATTAACTATTCTATAATTCTATAAAAAATAACTCGACAAATTTACTACATGGTGCTTCGCCGTAGTATTAAAAATGTTTTCAGTGCATCATTAATTAAAGTAATGTCTTACTATCATTTTATTATATTATCATCAATTTATCTACACGTTATAATGATGAAAAAGATTTAGTTTCGTAACCGAATTAACGCTGCGCCAGTCGACTTATTAAAATATAAAATATATGTGAACATATATAAAATTTCCCTAAATAATATATTATATTCATATTTATTTGCAGTTTGCAAGATTATTACGGTATGATATTGGAATAAATCACTTGAAATAATGGTGTGAAGCTTAACAAGAAATTATGAAATATTTCATTTAATTATAATTAGAATTAAAAGCATTTACTTCGATATACAAGAAAAAGGAGTACATTAAAACATGTGACGATGTGAACTTAATTAATAATAATCATTTCAATAATTTCTATTAAATATCGTAAATTGTGATTTACTTTATCCACTCTTTTCACTAAGGCTAAACAAATTTAATATTGTGTATTACCATAGATTAAGAATACACCAAGATGGGAAGTTTCATACAACATTTTTTCAGTCTTTTTTGGTATTTTATTGTGTTGTTAGTAAAACTAAATAAAATTCTTTTCATACATTGATAATTATCACGTATTTTATTTTGTTTTACTAACACATTGACTTAAAAATACCAAAAATAATGTTGTATGAAGCTTCCCATCTTGGTGTATTCTTAATCTATGGTATTACTTACTTTATTTTTTATTTTCCTTCGCGCAAACGCAAAGTATATTGATGTTCATGCCAAAATATTATTCGATGAAATCTACGATTAACGTTTAAGTATCGTACACACTTACTGATGAAGAAAAATAAACCTTCAAAGACTCATGATATGACTTCATAAATTCATAATTATCACTTGATTTTTAATAAACCAATCACTATTGCTGAAAACTGTAGGAAATTGACACATCCAGACTATTACGATTATAGTAACTTCTCATAGTAACAAAGAAATAAAAACTGATGTCGTTTTTCAAAGATTCAGACACGTAATTAAAAAAACATAATTTTTTAATAAAAAATATACTTCGGCAAAAAATTACAATTATTTGAATTTCTCATAGGAAATTCCAATTAGTTTTTTTTTTTATAAAAAATGCTAGTCATTTTTCTTAATTTTCTGTTGATAAAATTAATAATTATACTTTCAATTTCAATAGAGGTTTGAATAAATATGAAAACATAATTTCATGTATTGGTTTCCTGAAACTCCACGAAACTGTAAGCGAAGCTTTTGTTTAAGGTAGTCCCAAAATGATAACACTTTATTTCTCTTTCTATATTAAAATACTTAGCTATCATTTTATTTAAATTGATTTCAATTTCATAATTTTCTTTCAAAAGCTGAAGACAAAAATGTAAAATATTTATAATATATTAATTGAATTGAGTAATTGGCTGATTGATTGAATAAATAAACTATTTTTTTTCCTATACTCTAGGCTAGACCACCAAGTGGGTTAAAAATTTATTTCATAAATCTTTTTGTATAAATTAAATTCGAAAATATCATTGAAAAGAATATATCATTTTTTTTTTCTAAATTTTAATAAATCTATTATGTATGAAAATTAAAAATGTAAAATTTGTTCCAAAAATATAACAAAAAAAAATGTAGCTTTTACCATTCGAAATCTTATTTTAAGATAATATTATTAAAAAAATATAAATAGTACATAAATGAATGAACTGTTTACGCACGGAACTCTAAGAAATTTGAAACATAAACCAAAAATTTATAGTTTTTTGTGAATTTTTATTAGTTTAGTAGACCTTTAAGCTCATAAGAAATGTTTAATACCTTTTAATTAGAAAGAATTTTATAACTGTTGAACATTGACTGAAATGTAAAACGACTAACCCTGAATTATTTTTCGATTAATAAGGTGTTGTTACCTTAACAACAGCCTCATGTTATTGTAAATGTCCCTGACTGCGATATTACTAATACTAATATCCAATAATAATTATAACGACCATAATAAATAAAATATGCCCAGGGAAATATTAAGTTTTTTCGCTGATTGATTAATCTGGGGTGAAAGATCAAAATCGTTTTACAATTAAGAAATGAAAAATGAAGAGTATACTAGTTTAATTTTTATTATCCGGACCTTAATCGATTATCAAGTCCTACCCTGCTTTTGAACAAAAACTGAGTGCAATACAATGTATGATCATATATAGAGTGTCATTTCAAAAATATTTTTTTACTATGGACAATTTTATATCAGTGATATTTATCTATAAAATATTTTATGGCTAAAAATGATTGAAAGTTATATAACATTTTTTGTATATATAATTTAACCATGGCAACAAAATGTTTATAAATATACTTATACATGTGTATTTTAACTAATTTGGTTAAGCTTTAGATAAATCTAAAAAAAAAAAAATTATACAAAATGAGGTCCAAAAATCAAATAAACATATTTTCATATATTTCAAAATAACTAAACCGGTAATACACTATTAAAATTATGCAAGATGAAATAAACAATGTTGTGAAAATTATACGAACAAATTTGTTTATAAGTTTCGGCATAAAACACTGTATTGATCGAAAAAAAAAATACTTTTTTTAATCAAATTAAAATTAGATACTTATATACCAACGTAAATATAATAATATGTAATATTAAAATCATGTCTTGTAAAAAAAAATTTTTTTTTTTTTTCTAAATAAAATATTATTTTATTGACTAAACATTGCCATATGTGATTTTTGATTTATTTTATTAACTTTCTTGTTATGAATATCCTTCTGTGCTATCTATATAATACAATGTTTGACAACGAATATCCAATTACAACCACACACAGTAATTCTCGTTCAATGTTTGTTAGTTAAAGATTTTCTCATTTAAAATTCAAAGCATGCAATACGAAAAAAAAAATTTACCTAAAAAGATGTGTTAGATTAGTTTATTATTAATATTATTATAAGTGTAGTTCGGAAGATGAAAAATTTTTATTTGACATGGAGATTTCCAGAAGAGAAAACTAATTTATTATAACTGTATATATTTCTTATAACTTTGCTGACCCAGAAAATTATATCAATGGTCAAAATTTTCAATTTGTTTCCCTTTATTAAGAGATTTTAAATCAACTGGTTGAGTTTTCGGTGTATCCATTTTTAATGTTTCTCGGTTTTCTTTTTATGTTTTACGTGATTTTTCAAACAGTATCAGAAACATCATAATATATTCAGTTTTATTATATGGAAATATGTCATAAAGCATAGAATCTGATAATATATGTATATACCTCTCTTATTCTATAAATTCTATTTTTTAGATTATACAATATACCCACATTTTATCAATCTGGATTCTGGTTGGATTTCTTAGAAACAGTCTTGAAGCTGAGAAGTCCTTAAACTTCAAATCTATTTTAACTTTAGTATAACTATATTTGCAATGAATAATTCTAGATAGTAAAGACAATTTTGTTTAAGTCAACTATACATATATCTATTACGTTTGCGTTATAATAGCTAAAACATATTCTTTAATTTATTGTATAAAAGTTACGAAAGATTATAAATAATTTAATTGGCAGAAAAGTAGTTTTAATATTCATTTAGCCATATCTCTGTTTTTCAACTTTATTTATATGAAATTTTCATTTATCTGAAATTTTTTGGGTTCAATTGAAACTTTATAAAATAAATTATAATTTTTTATTAGTGGTTTATTCTTTTTTAGATAAACTAATATCGTAAACTGTGTAGCGAAATTTACATAGGCGGATGTCAGTCTTCTTCTTTTTTTATAATAGTATATATGTTCGGTTCGAAAAAAAAAATATATTAATTTATTTTTATTATATCAAAGAAAAAACTGGATTTATTATTATTATAATTTTTTTTTTTCTATTTGAAGAAAGCTAAAAAAAAAGAATCTAAAAAAATTGTCGCGCACGCAAGGTTAGTTAAAGAAACAAAAATTTTCTCATCATCATCTGTTCAGGAATTTATTATTTTAAGATTTTTTTTATAATTGCTTTTTCTTTTCTTCTCGTTTTCAAATTTTATGAATTTCTATAAGTTATTAAGAAAAAGAAAAAGAAAAACAGATTTCATATTTATTATGAATCAAAACAAGATATTTACGATATTTACATTATGTTAATTATATAATTACTAATTAAAATATTTTTATTAAGTGAATGATTATTATTTGTTATAAACGTATTCTCTTTTTTTTCATTTTTCAAATTAGTAAAATGCATACAGTAATATACAAGCTAAACTACAACCCACTTCAAAGATATTTTATCACAATAGTAGTTAGTTTTTGACATTTATTAAAAGCAATGAAAATAAAAATAAACGAAAAAAAAATATTTAAAATTTTATTCTCGATTTTTGAAGGAATTTTTTTTACACATTTTTTGACAAACAAAAAAAAAAATACTAAAAACCATTTAAAAATAATAGTAGATTATTGAATATGTAAACTAAATTTGTTATTAATTAAGAGTTCTGTATACACAAAAATACATTGACACGAGTCAATACTTATATCACGAGACCGAAGGTCGAGTGATATAAATTGACAAGTGTCAATGTATTTTTGTGTAAATACAGAACGAGTTGTATAAAAAATTTTGTTTACATATCCAATATACTGTTTTAATGCGTAGGGGAGAGGTAGTTGCAAAGAGAGAATATTTTTTCTTCTCATTTTTTCTCTTTTTTTTTTTTTTGTATTTGGCTGTATTGAAATATTTTGAGAGATATTATGTTTGTTAGGTATTACGTAATATTCAATACGAAACATCTAAATGATTTCATTATTTACGCTGATGCATCTAAATTTTTTCATTATATACGCTGATGCATCTAAATTTTTTCATTATTTACGCAGATGCATCTAAATGATTGCATGTGTATTGACGCATATAATACTCCATTTAGTGATCTAAATTCTATAGCACTAAATAGAACATAACGATCCCCAATGCATTAAAAGTTATTAATTATAGCATTCCATATCACTCATTATTACAAATACGATAAATAATTCTGATTTTAAATAAAATGGATATTTGCAAAGCTAATTTGGTATTTCTTTTTCCATATGCAAAATAATATGTTTGAAACAACAATTAACATATAACCAGTTTGAACCCATATTAAAAGTATAAAACTCAATTTAAAATTAAGTAAAAAACTTTGATTCCGTATACCTTTAAATGTATATTATAGGATTCGGCAATATTTTTTTAACTATGAAATAAAATTATTGAATTCAATTATCAACTTCATTACTCTTGAGTCCTACACCCATAATTATTAATCTGACAAGCTTTATTTAACTTTTAACATTTGTTGATAATATTATTGGTAAAACTTTAATTTATTAGTTGATTATACTAAATGAACATGACAGAATTACATTAAATCTAAATTATCTCATTAAAATTACCGGTTTTGCACCTAATAAAAAAGAAAAGTAAATTGATTCTTAAATTTAGTTTTTTTTTTGATTTTTCTTTCCACCAAACAAAACTAAAATTTATGTTTAATTTTGCATAAAAATAATAACTATATTTTTTTTGGTAGCTGTCAAGCGAACACCTTGTATAATATTTTTGTTTATTTTTAACATAATTATACATAAAAAAATAAAAATTCAAAATTTTTCTTTTTATTTAACATATTTTAATTGGGTTTTTGCTCTTTTCTCACAATCTATTTATTAATAATTTTTATTTCTTTTTTTTTATAATAAGATTATTGTACATAAGTATATACATATATTATGTAGCTGTTAAGCAAATATAAAAATTATATTAAATTTATGTACAATATTGTTTATATAAACAAGTAATATTATTAACCAGATAGCGTTTAATAAAAATAAATAATAATAATATTGAATGAAAAACTCGAGGAATTAGCATAATCAAAATAATAAAATCGAAAATCATTAAAAAAGCAATTAAGAAAATGGATAAAATTTAAGATAATCTTAATAAAAGTTTACTCTCATTGAATACTTTAAGAAAGAAAGAAAATGTTTTAAGCAATCTTTAATCTATCAGTAATCAGAAATTAATTTTGAAAACTCTTCAAAAAAAATATATAATTTTTGAAGACGTAGAAAGTATTGATTTTTGCATACAAAAAATATTTTTTTTTATTACTCTCTCTGAATTATATATATCTTTACACTCTTTATTAAGTCTTTATTTAGTCTGTCAATATTTCAATGACAAAATCGCAATCAAATTAGACAATTGCTTAATTAGGCAGGATTTTTATCATAATCAAAAAATTATATATTAATCGGTTGTTAATGTAATGTAACTAATATAAATGAAATAGTAATCCGAACTTAGAACCGTTTTACACACTTCTTTTTTTCATATCTTTTTTGAACAAAAACGTCATAAACAAAAAAAAATAGTTGTTTCATTTTTAAATGTCAAAAATTTCAAAAGGTCAATGAAAAAAGTTTCAGGTAACTTTTTATATTAATAAAAACAGAAGCGAAAAAAGGAGTGAAAATATCATGAGAAAACGAATGTTGAAAACGGGTATTAGATATGTAAGTACTTTATTTTTGAGACATCTTTTTTCAAGTTTAATTTTAAAAATAAACAATAAAATCGCTATAATTAAATGCATATTTAATTTTTCTTTGGCTATCGCAGACATTTTCTGAACAAAAAAAAAGAGATACTTTCATATTGAAATGTACATAATAAACTCAATGATCCATGGGGTCCATTTTATATTAATTTTTAAAGAAACAATAAATTTTTATTTTATACTTAATTATATTTTAAGACTTTTTTGGTTACTTATTTTTTTTTGGTTACTTTTAGATAATATATTTCCATTTTCAGCTACTACTACATAATATAACTTCTTTTTTTGTTTTTCAAAGGAAAAAGTTCAACAAAAAAGTTTCTTGCAAAAAATTCTAATTTATATATTTTCAAAGATATTTAACCCAAAAAAGAAAAAAAAAACATTAAAATATACACCACCCAAGCGCAAAAAAGATTTTTTTCTTCAAATTGATGTGATTTCTTTCTTTATTAAATTTACTACTCTGCTTTTTTTTTTTATCTGGAACACAGATAGAAAATATATATTTATTTTATAGTAAAAATACATTTTTTTTGTTGTAATAATAACAATTTCATTTGGACAAATGGACGTAAAATATTTTACAAACGAGTTTTTAAAAATGTTTTTTTTTTTTGTTATTTTAGTTGAGAAGAACATCTTTCACATAAGTTTTTAATGACTTTATTTTTGTTTTTATAAAAATCGTTGTAATATTGTATTTTTGAATGATCTATATATATGTGTACAGTTTTCTCAACAATTTTTTACAATTTTCCGGATTAAAGAAAACGAAAAAAAAAAATTCTTCTATATTAGCCGATAATTAAAGAAATAATGTGATTTAAAAAAAAAAAACTAAAAAATACTAAGATATCAATAGTATTATTGTAGCGACTGTATAGAACATTATCGATGTAGCTCATTATTTTGACTCCTCACCTACCCTTGTGAAGACATCTGGATTGCGTTTATTCAAATCCACTTATTTTTTTCATTAAATTTTGGATACGGTTGAATATTTTTGAGAAGTTAATATTGACAAAAAAAATTGCTATCATCTCAATGATATTAAAAGTTTGTCAAGATGGAAAACTACTTTTCACACATATTTATCATTGAACTACATAAAATAGAGAAATTGAGTTCCTTGCCCACATCATGTTGATATCACAAATAACTTGTGTTATGTGTGCAGTATATCTATATATATAAAACCGAAGTTGTATGTTTTTCTGTTTGTATGTTTGTATGTTTGTCTGTTCCGAATAGGCTTCTAAACCGCTCAACCGATCATTTTCAAACTTGCACCATGTCTTTGTGTCAGGTCGGGGGTCGTTATAGGCTATTTCAAAATTTGATTGGCCTCCGACCCAGGGACCTCCCCCGGGGGCGGACTTCAAAAGTTCGTCCGATTTCATTCAAATTTGGTACTTAAAAAGAGGAAGTGATTACACACAAATTGCGTAACAAAAAATTTGTTGACCTCCTACCCAGGAACCTCCTACCCAGGGACCTCCCATTGGGGCGGATTTTAAATGTTCGTCCGATTTCATTCAAATTTGGTACATAAAAATGATTAAACACACGAATTTCGTAACAAAAAATTTGGATCTCTCTTTTTAGGGGCCTCTTCGAATATATAGAAATCAATTTCTTTATTACTAATAACTACAAAATATTAAAAACTAAACCACTTAACCGATCGTTTCGAAATTTACACCGTCTCTTTGCCTTGGAGTCGTTTTAGGCTATTTTAAAATTTAAATGGCACCCTACCCAAAAACCGCTTCCGGGGAGGACTGCAAAAGTTTATCCGATTTCATTCATATTGATTCATTAAAAGAGGAAATGGATAAAAAGATAAATTTGGTTTGGTTTGGTAACCTGTTTAAGGGAAGGATATCATTCGATTTCATACAATTTAAGTGTTGAATAAGTAGAAATGATAAATATTAATTATTCTTAGATATTTTCCCAAATTTATAAAATAATAACTCCTATAATTGTTCATCAATCTGACAACAAAAATTTCACTTAAAACGTGTGTTCCACAACAACGTGTGTGCGGGTACAGCTAGTTTATTATAATACAATACATATAATTTGTAGTTAATTCAAATTTTTAAAATTTTTTAATAATTTATGTTTGTTTGTAGGTTCAATCACTTGCAAAAATTTTTAAGTATTAAAAAGAAACGTATGTTTTTTCTACTTAAAAAATCCATTGTGCTTTAAAAAGAAGAAAAATTGATTATTTATAGCAAATTTATGATAATGATATTAAAACATCTTTTTTAAATTTGTATATATATTTATTGGAATATTAATTTAATAAATCTTGATTTATACAAGTCACATATTCAGGAATAGAGCAACAACAAATTAAAATCATTAAAAAAAAATTGAGTGATTAATGAAATGTTATTAGTGTTGAAATAAAACGGGGGATGAATTGTAGAAATGAGTGAAATTTGAGTCCATAGTAGTCCACTATAATTCTCGAGTTCGTCAACGGTCTACATTTGAATAATCTAAAATCGAATTATCTAAAATCACAATATATTAATACTAATATACTTAAACATATAGATTTTTTAAAATTATTGTCGATTCCTTTACAGAATTTCTTTAAAGATAACTGAAAAAAAAATTTGATGATGAACCAAGATAATATGATATATCATTATAAAATTATAATATAATTATTTTTGCTTTAATAAACTTATATTTGCTAAATATATTCATCTACCGCAGGAAAAAGTACATTCAAATCACAGCATGAGAAATTAACACACTAAATGTTTCATGTGTATTAAAAAATTTCGTACAATAAAAACTGCTTTTGCCCTTTTCAATGTCCATACGAATTTCTAACAGCATGGTTTAATATAATTCTTAACAAACGATTAACAAAATAAGAGAAATTGGTAGCTCTTAATTTCAATTGGAATTTTTGTATGTTTTGTCGGCTAGTTTTAAAACTGATAATTAAAGAAACTTGTTTTTTTAATTAATTCAAATGATGGTTAATTTTTCGAGTTAGAGGTAAATTCAAACAAAACTAATAATAAATTTAAAATAAAAAAAAAAAAACAACGATAAAATTTATTGATAGATATTAATTTTTGCAAATATCTTTTATAATTTAAACAAATAACTAACTATTCATTTATAACATACTATATATTAATTTATTCGAAAATCATAAAAAATTTCGCCGTAACTTTGCCTATAAAAGTAATTCTTCTGAAAAATGTGTATATAACACTTTTACGTTCAGATTTAACAAGCCTTATAAAATAATAAAATTTAATTAAATTACTAAAAAAAACATAGGACTATGTAGTTGTAATTACAATCACAAGTAATTGTAGTTGTTTATCCATCTTATTAAAAAAAATTTTATTTTTATATAAATAGAAATATTAAAATTTTAATGAGACAATGATCTGCAGTATTGCTAAATAAAATATTGGAAATTATTCTTTTTTGATGGATATTTCAAATGTCCGCAAAATATAAATTAAATTAAAGTTCTGCAATTTAATGCAGATCATAAAGTTTTAAATAATTTTGTATCATTAGTTTTTATGACAAATTCAAATATTTTATTTTGGAATATAACAATATAAGTATAACAAACTTAAATATTATAATATAAGTCAGAACTATATTTATTTTTTCCAAAATTATGAGAATAAAATAAAAAAGAATTTAGAATATTTTTGTGAAGACAACATAAAGGATGAACTTTATTATAGTTTTGGTAATTTTAAGTTATTTAGTTAAAATTATACTGATAATAATTTTTTTTTTAACTCTTGACATTTTGACTCATTGTTTAGACAATTCATTTTATTTATTTTTTTTTGTAAAATATGTAGTATTGTTCTTATAAAACGACGTAATCATATTAGGTAATCACAATTTTCTATGAATTTTATTTTTTTGTTCGGTAAAATAGTGACTAAAATCCTTTTAATAACTACACAGCCACTTTTGAAACAAATCTACATAATAATATTATTATTTTATATTCTGTAGCAATAATAGTAAAACAGGCGAATATTATGCAAAACACATCATTTCATAGTGTGAATAATTTTAATTTAATGACGTAACGAAAAAAAATTTGGGCAAAAAATTAGCATTCGGGAAAGATATTTAAAGTTTCAAAAATTATTGATTATATTATTCTTTAAAAAAAGTGATTTGTGCGATAACAATATATCCTTATATCCTATTATAATCGATTTGCGTTTGAATTCACGAAAAATCTGGTATTTCTTCCGGATTATTAAAAATAATTTTGTTATGTATACGGCTGCTGAGTTTTATATATTTCATATAGAAAATATTATTCTGATCAAATCAAGTCTGTATATTTAACTGGTTTGACTACTTAAAAACTAAGATAAATAAATATAATTGCATAATAATCTAACAATTAAGTCGATACGTATATTATATAATTTATTCAAAAAATTTTAATCTAAATTATTTACAATAAAAATAATTTCAAATCTTTTAATGAAATTTTGTCTCGATAATCAAATTGAATTTTTTTTCTTTAAGTTTTAAATAAATTCTATTCACAACCATTCAAATAAATGAAAGTTTAAATTCTTTAATCATTATATTATAAAAAAAAAATTAAAAATGTTAATTATATATTTTTATTATAGGTATGAAAAGTTAATTATTGTAAAAAAAAAATTTTTAAATTTTATCTCGACCGTAATAATCAAGTCCAAAATTTAATGAGAATATAAAGTTAAAAATTTTATTTTTTATAAATATTGAGTTCAGCTTTTGTCATTCATTCAAGTTTAATAAAACAGCACCGATATATTACACGCAGTTACGAAGCCAACCGATGCTGTATTTAGATTTGATTATGACATAAGTTTATGTGTACCAATGACCAGAATATAGTTCTTTGAAGCTATATCAAATAAATTTTTTTTGTTTTTATTTCTTTTTTTTCTATCTTATTAATTTTGTTTTTTTCGCGAAAAAATAAATAAATAAAAATAAAAAAAACACTCACCATAAATTAATAAAATTATTAATTTGTAAAAAAACATGTCATTTAAATATATATATATTTTTTTATATTTTAAATTTATATTTTTTTTTATAATTTTTTAATCCTCTCTGAATGTGGTGGTGGTGATTATTTTTACAAAAAAAAGAATATTTTTTTTTTGTGTTTTTTTTTTTTTCAGAAAATCTCCTAATGGGTCAAGATTAAATCATTTTATTTATTGGTAATTAAATATTTTTTTTTTCTTTGATATTTATTTTTAAACATTTTTTAAAATTTTTTTTAATATTTGATTTTAATCAATTTAATTGTTATGAATTTTTTTTTTTTTGTATCTTTTATGCATAATTTTTTCATAAAATAATATAAATTAGTTTTCCAATATTATTTTTGATAATAATTTAATTAATTTTCCGTGTAAATTGGAAAAAACAATTATAAATTTTAATGAAATATTCATTTGATTTTGTTTTTTTTTTTTTTTAATTCTATATTATTTATGTCAATTAATTAAACAAAAAAAAAAATAAACGTTTTTTTTCTAATTGTTGGTAAAAAAAAAATCCCGCAGCACGTGCCGAACTCAAATTACGAAAATGTTTACACAATTTTAACGCGCCAAATAATTATTGACCTACCGTTAACAATAAATGCTTAATTCAAACTGAAGCATAAAAAAGATACAAAATTCTTGCTATATCTAACTTTTGATAACATAAAAATTCAAAACAAAAAAATAAAGAAAGAAAAAAAAGAAATAAAAGATACAATCACGAGAGAAGATAAAATTTTAGTTAATTTTAGCAATGAGAGAGTACAACGATGTGGTACTGTGGTAAAGATATGCATTTTGTTTATAAACATTTTTATCATCATGTTGCTTCAAAATAAACACAAAAAAAATTCTTGCTACCTTAAAGGATGACTGAAAAGTATAGATTTGAAATTCAACTACAAACTGTATTAAAACATGCATTGTAGCAGCTTGTGCGTTATTGAGGAAAAAGCCAGGAATATGTCGGTGTTCGGATGTATGTGGCGATTTCCATAAAAAAATAAGCCGCTTGTAACGCGTACGTTATTCGTACACGAATTATGTACGCGTTACAAGCGGCTTACTTAAATTAGATAAAAATAATTTGGCAAATATTGTTAAAATTTTAGTATTTGAGTTTTGTTCGTTATCAACAGAAAAATAAAAATTTTACTTCAAAGTAACATAGACATTTTTAGACATTTAATTTTTCATGAGACATCCTCTAAATCGAAGTAAATAATATATCGTCGGTCGGCGACGCAAACCTCGTAAGTCTGTTTTTGAAAATTTTACAGGAGACACAAAAAACTGTATTATTCTTATTATTATAATTAGCACAAAATTGCTTAAGATTGGCCAATTTCGAAGCGATATGGATTGAATAAAATCTGTAGCTTCTTACGAAGATTAGTACATTACCTTAGTTTCAAAAATGTGCAAGGTTTGGCCACAAAAGCTCCCCACCTAAATTTTCGTTTTTTTTTTTTTCGACAATAAAAGTGCGTAAAAAATATTTAGAGAATTTTTATGAATGTAGATCGACGCAGATCAACAAAAAGGGCAGGAAAATGTAAAAAAACACGTTTTGTAAAAAACAAGACTTACGAGATTTGCGTCGCCGACCGACGATATATAAAATTTCTTTCCAAAAACATAACTCGTTTCAGAAATGTAAACATAAGATTATTGCTAAGTATAAGATCTGTATATAATTTTTTTGCTTGAATCATGTTTTTTTTTTAATTTTTATCAATTCGGTTCAAACTATTTTTATTCAAAATTATCTATTCTCACATTGGACTTTTCTATAAATAATATCTCCTACAAGTTTTAACAATAATTCTTAATGATTATTTGAAAATAAAAAAAAACATTCAATGTGCACATATTGTGGCTATGTAGCGAGAGAGTTTTTATGCCAAATGCAACAACATTTGAAGCTAATACAACTTAATATTTATTATTATAAAGTATGTATATCTAAATTTTACTCGAAACATAATAATTACGTTTTCTACATTCTCATAATTATTTTGTTTTTTTTTTTTATTTTTATTTTCATATAAAATTTATTATAACTCAGTTGTCATAAATTTTCATAAATATGCTCACCTTCTCAATTTTCTATAAAATAAACCTCACGTTTACGTAACACAATATCATTTATCTTTTAGTATAAGTATCAAAAGTTTATTTAAGACATAGGATAAAATACATTTTATGGGAAAAGAGGTTTAAAAAAAATTTTTTTTTTAAATAAAATCAAAAAATACAAAATCACAATGTTAAATGTGGAAAGTTTTTAGTATTTCTAGGTATTATGATTATTTTCAACCATCAGCGCTAAATTTGTATTTAGAATATTAAAATTTGAAAGAAAAAACAAAATTGTTTATTACTCATGGATTTGCTTAACTAAAATCATTTTTACCTTCTACAAGTGTATATAATATACATATTTTAATTAAAAAATATGTGAGTCTCGGGACACACGGAAGAAGTGAAACTTCATGGCAAGTAGTATTTTCTGGGGAGGCTAAATAAATATTTAAAATGGCCAAGTGCACATGAGACATGACGCCAATCGATTTTTTCGACGGCGACTAGTTGATTTTTGTCCTTCGACTGCTGCGGCCAGTCGACTTAAAATAATTTGTTTTGGGGAAATTCGGCGGCTTAGAAAAATTTGAAAAAAAAAAAATTAAAAACCAGCGACTACTTAGAGATAAAAACATTCAAAAATTCTAAAATACTTTTTATGCTCAAAAAGTTTAGTGGAATAATGGCTTTTAAATTATTTCAAAATGCCTATATTTATGGCTGCATGGCAACACTGGTTGCCAGATGATTTCACTATAGTTTAAGCCGTAAACAAAATTCCGGTTACAACTATATTTTTAGCGACAATAATGTATGAAAAAACAGCAGCGTGGCTTAAATCATGTTTTCTTTTTGTTGCCCGAATAGTTTAACCTAAAATAACTTTTTCAAATATGCCTGAAAAATTTGACATTAGTATTTCTTCCTAAAAGTAATTGTAATAAACATATTCCTCCTGCATTTTATTAGTGTAATTTAATGTCAAAAAAAAATTACACTAACAAACTAAAAAAATTACATTAAGAAAAATTAATATCAAAAATCAATTATCTACAAAATAGGTGCATTGGAACATTTTTATTCAGAATATACATATTTGTATTCCAAAAACTTTTTGAAAATTAGCACTAATAATTAATAAATGAAATATTTGTTATTCAATAATTTAAAATAAATTTTATTTTACTTTCAATCGAAAAAAAAAGAAGTATTTTCGACTTTGATTCTGAGCCAATATAGAGTAGGTTATTGCGCTGATAAGCTTCATTAAGTTGCTAGCGGCTGTCGGTTTTATCATCAGCTGACACATAAATTTTTTCTTTTTTCTTTTTTTTTTGCCTTTTTTTTTGATAATAATCGATGCATTTTTGACATTCAGCGTTACACTTTTGACACTTACATTTTTTTCACTCTCAATCACAATGCCTCTAAAGAAGTTTCACTTCAAAAATATTTTCTGAATTTTAATTTTTTTAAGCTTAAAGTAATTCCCTTAACGTTTTCGTACCGCAAATTTTTGTTATTTACTGGAAAAATTCGGTGTTATTATCCTTAGAAAGAATCGACTTTTTTAAACATAACTATATGAATGAAAAGGCATTTAAATCTTGTTATATTGGAATTATCTTGGAATTGAGAAAATGAATATTAAAAATTATACTTTCGATAAAAAGGTTTCAAACTTGTATTCATTTTTTCATTCCTTTCATTTCATTTCATTTCTTGCAACTATAATACTATATAAATGAGAAAAACTCAAATTCCTATAAATGTGATTATAACAAATTAATAATAAGTTTCTTAAAAATTCTACAAATCCTCTAAAAACTTAACTTAAAACATTTTTTTTTTTTTTTTGAGATTTTAAATGCGTGCAGCAAACATATTAATTTAAAAGATGGTAAAATATATTAAATGTTGAGACAGGTAAGGGTTTTTTATGTTTCAATCTTTTTTTTTTTTCAAGAACCATAAGAATTTTTTTTTTGAAGGATAAAAAATTTTAGCAAAAGAAAAACAAAAAAAAAATTACCTTGGAAAAAGAGTTTTGAAACAAAAAAAAAAACTTTTAAGAGGTGTTTTTGAAGTCATATTTTATGAACTTTATGCGGCTTTTCCATAAAAGAAATAGTTTCTTTCTCAGATTGAATTTTTCCTTTTTTGCATTTTGGATAGAAAGGAGAAAAAAAAAGAGGAAAATTCTATTTTATTGTGATTATATTTTTTTTTGTACATAAAATAAATTTTTATAACAAAAATAAATAAAATAGAACTTTATGTCAAGGTGTCAACTATTTTGAACGAAACATGAAGAAAATAAAAATTATGTATTTTATATTTTTGCTTGTATTTTTTTTTTTTTTCAATTGCTCTGCTGACAAAAGCATAAAAATTTGTTTTTTTTTTTAACATAAGAGTTTTTCCCTAACTTCTGTATTATTATTATTATTATTATGTATATTTAGTTTTGTTTGTTTTGAAGGAAAGAATTTTGTTTTTCCTATATACATAATACATTAAATGGAAAATGTTAACAATATGAAAAAAAAAGTAAAAGAATAAATAAATGAACAATATATAAATAACAAGAAAAAAAAAACAACAAATATAAATGGTTAGGACGTGGTTAAATTGAAAAAATTTTCCTTTTTCAAAATATTTTACACCAATTTCTTATTTTTTCAATAAAAAAAAAAACATAATAGTTAACACTATACTAGAAAATTTAATGATATTTAAAATTAGGTCAATAGAAATCTGCTCCAACAGTCAGGTGTATAGGAATCGTTTCGAAGCCGAATTGGATATACCTAACTTAAAACTATTCTATTACTATTCACAGCTACGAATAAACTATATATATTTTTTTAGTTCAGAATTACCACAGTAATCGGCTTATTATAGTGCTAAATTTTTATTAATATGATATTCTGTCAACTTCAATCTACTTAGTTTGTGTGATTTTTACCTCTTATATTCTAGTATCTATATCTCTTTTTATATAAAATAGATATTCTAAACTTTTACCAAAGGTGACTAATAATTATAATCTAACAAAAAATAAACAAGTTGCCAAATATAAAAATGTTGCCGCACCTTGTTAACCAATTAACCAAACACTATTTTATAAATTTAAATCTTTAATGAAAACAACAGTTAAAACAAATTTTTTTGCGCATACATATTTTTAATATAATTATTATATTAATAATTAAGATATTTAAAGGTGAACATATATGTGACACACTTTAAAGGCTACCGGAAATGTTAACACTTTGATACCCGGGATTATAATATTCATTTATCAAAATTACATGTTCTTTGGCAAACACACGTACATAAAAAACAAAATTATTTTTTATTCAAAGACAATAGTAACAAAAAGAAAAATTTTGTGTTTTCTCTTTAAAGTCATTTTAAAAAATTCCAGATATCGAAAAATAAAACCCAATATATAAAAAAAAATTGCTTATATTTGTCTAGTCATATTTGTATCTTTTTTTTTATGTTTTTTAATTTGTTTATTTTTGTGCTTATTTTGTTTGTTATTTGTTTTTTTCCTTGTTTTTTTTTTTAAGAAAGCTCGTAAATTATTGTATTAAATATATATAATATAAGTATATTGAGGATTAAAATATTTTACTGCTGGTTTTATTTCTACAAAAATTTATAATTCCATTGTTACAAAACATTAACAAAAATTTACAGCTTATAATTTTCTTAAATATATAGTTTAAAGAAAACAAAAAAAAATAAATGTAGAAAATTAAAACCCCCAAGATTATTTATTTATCTTGCAAATGACTGAGAAAAATAAAAAAAAAAAACAAATCTTAAAAATCGATAAAATTAAGTTATTAAAATGAGATCAAATGATCTCATGATTTATGACCTTTAATTTGTTTGTTTTTTTTTAAGACGGCGGGAAAGAAAATAATTTTCGATATTTTAAACTTTTTAATGATTAAAATTATTGCTTGACATTTTTATTTACTATCTTATGTAAAATACCCACATAAAGTTTATAAAGTTTAAAGATGTTCAAACTGTCAATAATTCACGATTTTTCAAAGAATAATTTCTTTTGTAGTATCTTTTTTGTATTTCAAAACTTAAATGAAATTCTGTGAAAGTGATTTAAATACTTTATTGATTTCTGTTCTCTTTAATTTTGAGTACAGAATCAAAAATTTAAATAGAAATAAACTTTTAACACAAAATATTATGTTCATTTTTATTGACACCACTGAAGAAAAAGAAAAATTTTTTATGAAACCTGAGAAATTAAGATGCAATTGACTTATTGACTTTTAATGAAATTAATCAAAATTAAATATACATATTTGAATATAGGAATAAAAAAATTAAAATTTCTTGATAATTTGAAGAAAACATTTTTTCTGTAATTATGATTATCTGAAAATTTACAATTTGTTTATTTTCTAAATAATGTATATGCAAAAAAAGTAAATTATAAATACACCATAAAAATATATAAATTATTTTTTGCAATTTTTTTACTCAAACAAAAATTTCTAATAATTATTTAAAATAGCTCAATAATTTATTTGTAATTGAATTCAATATAAATTTAACTGTCATTTTGCCACACATTTTATTTTCCAACAAGTTAAATATGTTAAAAATTCAAAACAAATAATATAAATATAAAACATAAATACATAAGTGGCATAAAGCAAAGAAAATTTAAAAAAAGAGTATACAATAAAAATTTTGCCGACAAACCAATTTGTAAAATTACTTTTGAGTAGTATTCATAGTTAAAATTATTTCCTTAGGCAACGCCGTTTACTTTTAATATTGAGGAAACTTATGTTATGCTGAATAATATTAATTTGATAATAATAGTGTGTAGTGTACAATATAGTTAGTGTGTATAATATAAAATATTTGTTCGTAAGACAGTTTGGCTTGTACGTTAATTTGTTCAAAGTTTCAGTTTTAAAATTTTATACTTAATTATTTCAAATTACTTAACTCAGTATCTATGTACTTGAAAGTTTAGAAACAATAAAATTCGTGTTTGAAAATGTGTAGTTGTCACCAAAATTTTAAAACTGGTTAAATACAATTTAAGCAGTAAATGTTGTCAGATTTTGAATAGAAATAATTTGAGACTTTTTTCAACAAATCGGTATCACGACACCCAATTATAGATGTTTTAGTCAAATGAATCAAAAGGCAAGTTTATTATTAATGATTTCAATTAGACTATTTGTTACACAATTTCAATATTAATCTTAAGACGAAGCAATTTTCGAATTAAAAATTACACCCATAAAAAGCGAAAATTTTCAATATATTTATATTTATCTTTTCAAAATAACATTTTGCTTAAGAAATATTCAACAAATAAAATGTATTTTATATATATTATATTTATATAATAAAAAATAAAATATACACTCAAAAAAAAACAACCGTAAAATCTATGTATTCTTCCGTTAAAGCTAACGGAAAAATCATGTGAAAGTGAACCAGTGGAAAATGTTGTTGGAAATAACAATTAAAAATTGTTGAATTTTCCGTAAAAAATAAATGTTAAAAAGTTAACGAAAACATACGTAAACTTTACGGAGTAGTCCATAAAGTTTTAAGAAATTGAAAAGTACGGAAAATTTTAAGGAAAACTCCATAAATCTTATCGATGTATTTCGTTAAAATTACTTTAAAGGAGTACCCGTAGAATTTTAATAAATTTTCTTAACTTTAAGAGATTATCCCGGAATATTAATTTTACGGACTAAATCCTTGGTACAACAAAAAAAATGTTAAAATTACGGTTTTATACTTTGTTTTTTTTTTGTTGTTTTTTTTTGTTTTTTTTTTGTTTTTTTTTGTTTTTTTTGTTTTTTTTTGTTTTTTTTGTTTTTTTTTTTGTTTTTTCTTTGTTTTTTTTTTGTTTTTTTTTTTGTTGTTTTTTTTGTTTTTTTTGTTTTTTTTTTTGTTTTTTTTTTTGTTTTTTTTTGTTTTTTTTTTTGTTTTTTTTTTGTTTTTTTTTTTTTTTTAGTTTTTTTTTTTTTTCAATTTTTTTTAGCTTTTTTTGTTTTTATATTATAGTTTTTATATTGTTTTTTTTTTTATTTGAATGGTCACCCATCTAAGTTCTATCACAACGACGCGTTGCTTAACCGCTTTGTTCAATGTTATGAATTCTTTCACTGAGCTATGTCAGTGATATACAACAATGTATTAATAGACATTTAAATTATTTATAGGGGTTAAGGAGTTTCCCGTAAAAGTATAAGAGTATCCGTAGATAATAAGGAAACATAAAACGTTAATATTTTATGGGCTTGTTATTAAACTTTCATTAAAAAAATATATACGATTTTTTTCGTTGAAATTAATAAATTGTTGTTAGTTTTAACAATTTCCTTGTTACTCTATCAGGTCAATTTTAAGGACTTTACTTCATCAAGTCTTACCGTAGTCCGTAGTTGAATTTTTTGATGAAACATCCGTAATACGGTTAAAAATGGTATCTTTTAACGTAAAACCCGTTGAATTCAACAACTTTTAGTGAATGAAATTTCAACGGACATAAAACATTAGCTTTTTACGGATGTTTTTTTTTGAGTGTATAAGTTATATCTTGTAGGTATGTACCATACCATTATATAGATACAGATTATATTTATTTTTTTTAAAAAAATAATTTATCTATGTGATAAATTAAATTGCTATTTTAATTTATTAAAATATCTATCAATTCGTTTGCACAAAATTGTAATTATTATATAAAAAAAAATATATTGATAAAATCGAAAATGAAGTGTATATTGAGAAATAATGTAATCTGGATAAAATTGAAATATATTATGGAGCAAACGTTTCTTAAATTAATGTTTTCGGTCGCTACAACAAAAATTATAACAATACCATTAATCCATACATCGCATACAATGACAACAATTTCTATCACAATTCAAACTCCAGTCGGAATCCTTGGAAACAATCCGAGTCTAACCATTTTTTAACTTCTTCTAATTGACAACTTTCTCTAAAACTCCTTTCATCAAAATTCATTAAAACTTTTATAAAAGTTTAAAACTATAAATTTTATATGAAAATTATTTAGAACTTAGGCTATAGTTGACCTTCTAGCTCATTGAATCTCATCCTTTAGTCGAAAGTGAACGAAGATTTTTAGACATGTTTCAAAAGAAAAAAATGATTGAGCAATTCATTGGTTATAAGCACTGACGAAAATTAAATGAAAACATATAATGTAGCCTGTTTTTTAATTTTGATAAAAAACAAGCTAAAAAAGGCCTCTTCCAAAATTCCAAAATATTGAAGCTAACTTTCCAAACTTTTATACTATTATTTTACTCAACTTTTTGAATTTTTATTTTTATATTTATGATTTCACTATACGTATGTATATACACTTCATTTATTTTTCTCAATGCAAGAGCTAGAACATAATTTGATATACTGATTGATTTTATTGCTGAGTACACGGTGCAGAAAAAAAATTGTATATTCAATTTTGAATAAACTAACTTCAATTTTATAAAATTTTCCAAATCTTAATTCAATTAATTGAGTTTTTATCTCTATATAGGTACATGAAGTTTCCTTTTTTTTGCATAAAAACACATGTAAGTTTTGGAAATAAGAAAAAAAATATAGAACAGTACCTTATAAACGAAGTATGAGGCCTGTTTTCAGCATTTCGGTCACAATCAGGGGCTGAACATATTTTTTTATTGTCCCTTCAATATAATTATACCAATATTATTTAGTCATATGCAAAATGCATATGCAAAATATTGAAATTCAAACCCTAGTCCGAGTCCTTGGGCTGTAAACATTTTTTTAAGTTACTATAATCGGTATCTTTCCACCCAATACACTAATTTTGGGTCAAAATTCATTAAAACCACATATTTACAAATATTAAAATTTTCATCAAAATCCAGATCCTAAGTATTCCGAATTTAACTATTTTTCTAAGTTCCTCTAAACGACATCTATCTACCCATATACTTATTTTAATCAGAACTAATTTAAACTTTCAGAAAACTTAAAATTTTAAAAAAAAATTGTGTGAAAATTGCTCTATTGCTTTCAATTAATCGAAGTAGCGACAAACTTAAAAAAATAAAATTAAAATGCGATTTTATAGAAATTTTCTTCAAACGGAAGTTATTTCATTTATTTCTACAACATCCCACATTTGTATATGTAAAGTAGATATTTTTAAAGTAGTTATAAGCCTGCTTTCCATCAAAAATAAAAAAACAAACTGTATATTTTCATTAAATGTCCGTCCGTCCGCCACAAAAATAACTTTATAACTTTTGAACATGCGAACTCTGGTTTACTTTCATCTCGACTGAAAATAAAGGTTCTACTATTTCAGGTTTCAGAGTTAGAGGTTCTCAACAACCAACCAAAATTTCAGCTCGATCGACGAGAGGCGAGGAGGTAGGTCTAAATTTCTTGTGAAATAAAAAAGTGCAAAATTTTTTCTGAAATAAAAAATTGAATTGCAAAGATTTTTTTTGTATTTAGAATTGAATGGGTTACACCTGAAAAATTAGCAATAAAAAACCGTGGCTTCCTACATAAAGGATTTATATTAAAAACTTTGTTTTTATGGGTTGTGTTTTTTTTTCATTCTTATTTGAATATTGCTACTTTTGTAATTTATATATAAAACTACTTTTTACATTTTTTTGAATTATATATTTGAATTTTTAATTGAATTTTTGTATTTTATATTTAACTTTTAAATTCTAATTTACTTATTGAATTCAGCGTTTACTTTATGTTGCCTTGTAGCTAGTAATTGATTATTTTGTAACAGCTATATATATAAAATAAAATAAAAGAAATTAAAATAAACATCAAGAATATATTATTAAATTAATGCAAAAAAAGTAATGTTTAAAAATCATAAAATAAATAAAATAGTATACTTAATTAAATTTATTTATTTTTGATAAAAAGTGTCAAATTTCTCGCCATATAATTCAAAGTATCATTATTATATAAGTACATTAATTATATCAATTTTCTTTTTTTTCAATTAAATTAAATTAGTCAATTTCATCCACTTTAACTAGATAATAATATTTTATGCTTAATGAGTCTTCAGATTCATTAAAAACTGCAAACAACTTACATTAGTTATATGGTTTTATGGTTTTCTTTTTGCCATAATACAGCACTGTATTGTGCCTTACATGAAGATAAATTTTCTACTGTGTGTAACCCTTTATATTAATATGCTTAGACGTATTTGTACTACAAAGAAGACAATATGTGCTTTAATTTGAATAATAGCTATTAGTTTAGTACATATATAACTACAGCACTTTATACTCTGAACATAATATAAAATTCCATTATTTATCAATGTTAAGAAAATAAAAAAAGAAAATAAAACAGTAGATTTATTTGCATATATTTGCAATAAAATAATTCTGTTTCTTTCTATTCTTAATTTTTTTTTTATTATTATTATTATTTTATCTAGTAAAGTTACATGGAATATACAAATTCTGTTTTTTGATAAAGAAATTAAGTGTCTATAGAAAAAAGAAATTTTCTTTTTGTTTTTCTAATGGACATAAAATTAATTTTTGATAAGAAATACTTTTAATGGAGCATTATTCTGGGTGTACAATTGTACATGAGAAAAAACTGAATTTAATTACATATTTTTGAATTTAATTTTTCAATAAATTACCAAAATGAAAGTTGACTTAATGATAAATTATTCCATAAGGTAGGAAGGTAATTGCGGATTTTTTGGTAACCATTATTTTAGTTTTTAATATCATATTGTTTTAATATAAAAACTAATAGTAAAATTTTCCCTAAAGTGTAATCAAACTTATTATTATAATTACCATTTAACAGCAAAATATGCGCCAAGCAAAATTTCTTTTCGGAAAAAATTAAATTATAGTAAAAAATAATACTATTTATATTATATAGTTGAAATAAATAATAAATTTTAATGTGTATGTGATCGGTAAGTTGTATTTACAATCGTAAATTTAGGTCAGTAAATGGTCTATTACATGCATCAATACACATGTAATTATTCACTTAAGTAAATTTTATTTACATTTCCCTATTAAGTAAATTGTATTTACTTACTTCATTTTGAACTGCGTAATACTATAAACAAAAATAAAATCACTCACACTCACAATATTTCAATACAGACAAATACCAAAAAAAAAAAAATTGTAAATGTCTACCTCTCACATGCATCATATCAATGTCAAAATAAAGTTTAGCTTATAATGCTAAAAATCTATATTTTCCCTCTCAGCAAAATTAAAAAAAAAAATTATCGATGTAATGCCGAAGATAAATCTTAACGTGACTGGATGGCGCGCGCCGTAAAAATGTTAAATTTTATGAAAATGTAAACTTAAGTCTTCTCGACAGCAAGTTCTTGTACAGTACAACTATGTAGTTTTTATAACATGTTCTCAGTTCTCATCTAGGCTTAAGAACTACAAACTTTTATTATTTTAGCTAAAAACAAAAAAAACAAAAACGAACCAATAAAAAAATACTGTATTAAAAAAAAACAAAAATGAAAATGAATTTATTGTCTGGCATTATAATTAAGTTTGTTATCAATTGTCAAATGCCAAAAGGTAAAATTTATTTTTTATTTAAAATAAAATAATTATAATTTTAATTATAATTATTTAATTTTAATTCTAATTATAAAAAAAAATTATAAAATTAAATAAAATTTAATTAGATTAGCTAATTCCTAAAATAATAAAAAGAAAATTAGTAATTTTTCCAAAAAAAAATTATTAGAAAAAAAAAATCTAATTATTTTTTTTTGTAAAAATTACTAATTTTTTTTTTTATTATTTTAGGAATTAGCTGATCTTAAATCATCCGGTTTGAAATCATTTCGAGAAATCAATTTATTTAAGAAAAAAATTTATCTACACACTTCCGTATTAATTAAATTTTATTTCCTTGCTTCATTTTGAACTTTTGTTTATTTTTTGCAAATGTATTCATTGCAACTACCTCTCACATGCACATTAAAACAGAATACAAAACATGTTAATAAAATTTGTTATACAGCTCGTTGTGTATATACACAAAAACACATGCACACTCGTCAATATTATATCACTCGACCTACGGTCTCGTGGTATGACTTGTGTGCATGTGTTTTTGTGTATATACACAACTCGTTGTAATAACAAATTTTCTTAACATGTGTTGTAATCTACTATTTTCTGCTCATATTTGTATACGAAAATTTACTATATGATTGAATTTATAGAAATTTGTTATATTTTTTTTATGAGCTGGAACAAGGTTTTATATATGATCTATGACTATACTTAAAAGAACATTATAAATTAAACTTTCTGGTGTTAACTTACGTAATTATTAATTAGCAAATAATTTTCACTTTATATAACCATAGTGCAGAAAACCATAAATTATAAATAATAACAAAAAAAATTTATTTTTAGCAATGATTTATAACTTCTAAAACCATTAAATTTTAAATGACTTTTATGTTCAACTAGTTAATTGAGTTATTTTAAAAAGAAATTTACGCCTAAACATAAATTTAAGAAAAAATGAAAATGCATTAAAACAAAAAAATAGGTAATCTTTTTCCTTATCATTATATTAAGCTCGACTGTGAATATAGTTCATAATTTTTTATTATGAAAATGAAACAAAAAAAAATTTTAAAGGGCATTAATCTTCATTTTTTATCGATATATTTTATTGGATTTCCTACAGTTAAGACATAAATATCAGACACTCAGGTGATGATTGTTGTGGAGAAAAAACTTTGTTCATATAATTAATGTTTGGTATAATAAAGACTATAAGAATTTAAGAATGAATGAAAAGCACAGATGTTAGCATAGTATTTTATCTACATCAAGACTATTTTATTAAAGTCAATTGTACGAATAATATTTATTAATTTATTATAGCAAAATAACAATATTTACTTAATAAAAAAAAAATAAAAATATTTTCATTATTTAAATCTTTCTAATGCAAAAATATATAATTATATCCTGGTGTTTTATATTTGAATAAGTCATTTCCTATAGTCTGAATTGAGAAAATTTCAATTTAATCTGAATACTAATAATATGCAGTTTTTTAGTTTCTTAAAATATATAAAAACGAAAAATCCATATGATTATAGAGAACAAAAAATATTAAAGGAAAAGTTAAAAAAAAAAAAAATAAAACAAACTTTAAATTTGAATCTCATAATTCAGGCTCAGAGCAGAAAATAAATTTTTTATTCAATAAATTTTCGTATAAAAAAAACTAATATCTCTAAAGTTAAAGTCACCTAATATAACAATTTCTTTTTTCATTAAAAAAAAAACAAAACTTATATAGATCTTAGGTATAATTTAAATTTTTTAAACTTATTCTCTTTTATTTGCAATTATTTTTTCTTTTCTCCATAAAATGCAACAGATAAATGTTGTAGAATTTTCATTTTATACAAAAAAATAAAATAAAATAAATAAATAAAATTAATTTGTACACAATGTACAATATAACCACAAATCAAATCTGAAAATGTTTTGTTTATTTTTCTTTTTCAATAAAAAAAAAAACAAAAAACAAAAACTACATGTATATTTTCAAAAAAGAAGTTCTTAACAAACCAAAATGATTGTACTCATTATTCAAAAATTTAATCCATTTAATATTTTGACTATTTTTATATCTTAAAGAAAAAAAATAAAAAAATTAAATATGTCAACTTTTCTAAAAATAATATTCTTTTTTTTATGTTAAAACAAATAAAAAAAAAAAAAAACTGAAAGATAAATAGAAAATTCTCTATAAATAAGCTTCACACAAAAATACTTTAAAACCAAAACAAAAACAAATAATATCAAAAAAAAGAAGAAGAGAGAAACCAAATATAAAAAAAAAAACAAAAAGAACAAAACCAGTCTGTGTGAAAAATTATGAAAAATTGAGGAAAATTCTATTCATAATAATCAAATTATTAGATAAAAATTTTTATATTTAAAAAAAAAAAAAAAATAATAATAATTTTTGTGTGGCTTAAAATTTTTCAAAATTTGAAGATTCTTTTTATTTTTTTTTAATATCGTGCTTTTTTTTTTTAAAATATATTTTTTATGTTTTTTCTATATATATATGTAATATATGTATGTATTTATTTATGTTATTTATATATTTTGTTATATATTATTTTCATTAGACGAGTGGGAGCCTACGAAAAATAAAAAAAGAAAAGAAAATTTTTCACAAAAAAGTTTTAATAGCTTTCGTCGCCAACATTTTGATTTGTCCGTGAAAGAAATACGTATTTCAAGTAGTAGTTTTTTTTGTGGATCTTGAATAATAATTAAGAGATTGTTATCTGAGTTTGTTGTTAAGTAAAGCGAGGCAAATGTAAGGTATCATTTTATCATCCAAATGTCTAACTTGACTCATCGAAGGCTATTTGATATTTTCTTTCTTTCTATATTCAATTTAATTGAGCGTTAATAAGTGATTTTTTGTTTTTTTCATGAATTATTAATTGAAAAGTAGTCACGCAAAAATGTACAAAAATTATAGAATTTCTTTACTACTGCTAATAACTGTCAAAAAAATATCAAAAATTATATCTAGAAGATTTTATTCTTTGTATTTAATATTTATCACAATAAATTTTTTTTTAAATTTTATACCTTTTTCATATAGAATATAGAAAGATCCTTTTTATACAATTTTAAATCCTATATGCCAAAATAATTTTATTTTTTATTTTTATGAAACAATTTGAGGTAAATATATTATATTTTTTAAATATCTACTTTTTCAACTTCGAAGAAATTTACTACCAAAGAAAATTGAATTTAGGTAATCCGACTACTTTGAACTCTGTCGCTCTGATGAAAAAGTCTAAAAATTTTCGTTCAAAGTACCTAGAGAAGTTTTGAACATTTTTGAATTAAAAATATAATAATATGCCGTTAAAATTTCGACTAATATAGTTTTCTATGCTTTCATTAAATTCAAAGAAAGCAAATTATTTATGATATTTTATAGCAGCTCTAAAAATGTTGTATAACGTGATTACATAGATATTATGTAGAAGACTTACTTTACCAACTGTAAAGATAAACATTAAACGTATATTCAACTATAAAGTGTGAATAAAAATTATTTGAATTTCTTCGCGCTCTTTCGAGAATTTGTTGGCAAGCAGATGGCAGATCGTTTAAAAAAAAAATATTTTTTCTTCAACAAAAATTCAAAATTCAAAATTAATAGGTTGTCATTTCAATAATGGATCATTACTATTTAAAATACCATATTATCTAATACATTATGTATTCATGTAAAATTTAAAAAATAAAATCTAAATTAACTTTTAAATAAATTTAACCTTTTAAGTATTATATAAATTTTTTTTCCCTAGATAAAACCTTTAGTTAAATATTATAGGTAAATTTATTTGACACCAGTATTATAGGTATTTGTTCGCAAAAATACTATAAAAATTATTTCTAAAATAAATATAGGATATAAATATATATAAATATATGTTTACCTATATATTAAACAGCCGACTTTTTTAAGTATATTTTTATTGAAGTCGATTCTATTTCATTTTGATGTTTACTTTTATCTGCTACTTTGAAAAAACAAAAACACACACTAAAGATGTACAATATTTAGCCAGCCGATTATGTTTCAAAATGTCCTTTCGGAAAACGTTTACTTTATAATGAATAAATATTAAAGTTAGACTAGTTGTATCGTCTACTTTAAATAGTATTAAAAAAGATCCGCCCTCCGAGGGATTTACAAGGGTTGTAAGACACGAACCTTGATAGAGGAATTTGGTGCTGGAGTTTAAAGTCATAATAATATTCACTAATATTAGCAGCCATTAAAAAAAAGATTCCCCTATTTAAAAAAAAAACCAAGTAGATTGTTTTGTTTAATTTATTGCAATTTTTTATCCTAATAAATTTAAATAATTCAACTTCAAAATTCGCAAAATTAATTAATTTTAAAATAGATTGTGATTTTGAATAAAATTTCATAAAAATATTATAAATATGTATTTGTTTATTATAGCGATGGCAAATTTATATTTTCTTCAAAAATTATTCAAAAGTTAGGAAGACTTGTGGTATAGCCAAATTTATCATACATATACGCAACATACATAAATAAAATTTTATAAAATTATATATTATTAGATAGAGCATAAAATTAAGATTCTTTTACGAATTTATCAATATTTAATCGTTTCAGAATAAATTGTATGATAAATATTTACGCATCAAAAATTTGAAATTTTAATTTAAAATTAGAAACAAGCAATATATCAAAATTATTAAGAAAATGAATAAAGTTGTTTTTTTTTTCGCATTTTGCAAAAATCTCAACTAAATTGTGTTATTTTTAATATTATTTGTTGATAAACATTAAAATTAATTTTATTTGATCAATATAATAATAAAATTTTCAACAAATGCTCAATTTGTCATCAACATTATCAATTCCATCAATTATATATATATGTATAGTTTATAATGTCTTATTTTTTTTTTGTTGAATACTATTAAATTTTATTAAATATTTTTATATATTTGTTTTTCAAAACGTGCATATTTCTTCAATTATTTAAATTACAATACATGACATATCTTATTTCTTTAATTAACCTTTTGGCGCGCAAAGAATTTCAATTCAAACTACTATATTAATTTGATTTTCGAAAAAAATAATATTCCCACCTTTATGTTAATTATAAAAGAGTTCAAGTTTGAGGTGTCGAAGTGTTATTTTAAGATTAATTAAATATTTATAAATATAAATGTATCATGTGAACATTATGTGCTGGACAAAATGTAAGTTCTTAGTTAAAAAAAAAATTAAAATTTATTAATTTTTATTTCAGTGCTAGTTAAATTAAGTATTTGTTAAGTTAAGCTTTGTTAACCAGTTTTACAAAAATTGACAGCAGAAACTTTTTATATAAAATTTTTAATTGCGTAAATATTATTAAGAAAAAATAGAAAAATAATTAATAACGACAACTCGACAAGAGTTTGAAGTGTTTAAAAAAAAAACAATCTTGAAGGTTTTTTTTTTAATAACAAGGAAAATTATTTATTTTTTTTTAAAAACTTATTACTATTTTAAAATAGTCTTATCTTTTGATTAAAAAAAAGGCATTTCATTAATTATTAACTTTTGATTTATTTAACTATAATTAAAAATTAAAACTAACCAAACCATATATAATTTATTTTAATTACAACTGAGAAAAAGGTTAAATTATTAGTCAATCGAAGAGTCTGATAATAATTCTAAATTTAAATAAGGCGCTTATACGTAATGTACACAAATATTTGACTTTTTATTTTGAAAAGCTAATATATTTGATAAAATTATTTATCACATTAAAAGAAACGAACATAAGCTCTTAGTTATCGGACTTTTAATTTTTAACCGAGCCAAAAAAAAAGTTCCAGCTACACAGAGAGAAATGATTAACATTAATTATTAATTTTTGGAATATTTCATGCGGGTTTTGCGCATAATATTGAGCTATGACTGGCCTAAGAATAATTTAATCCATTTATAACCGAGATTATGAGAAAAAAACTTTGTCATAGGGTATTAAAAGTTTCTCATAAATTTTGATTTGCAATTTGAATAAATTATTCTTCTTTTAAATTAAACTGTGAATCTTTTTTAATAATTTATTCCTCGAGTATTTAATAAGTTAATCAATTTTAATCAAAAACTATGAAATAAAAATCATAAAAATTCCTTATTTATTACAATTTCATTCCAGTCAATGAATAATTTATTACAGTATTTCTCTTACTTTATTCACTTTAATTGAAAAAATTATTCAAACTTTGAAATATTTCATACCATAGAGTTGGAAATAGATCTTATTTTATACCACTAATTTTTATAAGTCACTCTTTAATTTTCTTAAATTATTCTTTCAGGTTTAATAAATTAATCGAAATATATACTAATCTGACAGTAAATAAACCCAACCTGGAATAAACCATTAAAATGTTATAATAATTTATTCCTTTCATAAGGCATAATATAACCTAGAATCTAGAATAAATCAAACAAAAGAAGGAGTAAACCATGAGAAATTTTGGAATAAATGATGCTTATGTAATGAATGGTATATACCACTAAGGAAGATTAAATTATTCCTTCATTACAGAATAATATATACTTCAAAATTATTAAATTAAGAAAATTAACTGAAAAATAGTTTTTGATGAATATGTAAAGAGCAAAACAAACTTATCCTGCATAAATTATAGTTTTAAATTTAAATTAATAAAAAAAGAGCGCAAGTTTTAGTAAGAAAAATCCGATAGTGATTTCGACAATTCCACAGATACTTGTACCTATGTTGAGAGCTGTTCATATAAGGTAGAAAGATCTGCCGAATTATTGAGATACTACAGGCGTGGATGTAATGCAAAAGCAATGCGTTTTTCTTACTTGGACTTGCTTTTTTAATAATTTAAATTTGGAACGATAATTTATCCAGAAGTAATTTGTTTTGCTCTTCACATTTTCATCACAAGAACTGTTTTCCAATTATTTCTCTTAATTTGATAATTTTGAGGTATATTATTCTCACCAAAAAGTATATTCCAGCATTATAAGCTCCGCAAAATTCTGAAAGGGATAACATATTGCTGTATCCATAAACTCAAAGTGCCTGTAAATGAAATAAAAATGTATCATTTATTTTATTTAAAAATTATTTTATTTGATTTTAAGTTAGTTAATTATTATTTTCTAAATAATATATATTATTCAATTTGATAAAAGTTTACAAAATACAGATGAACAGTTTTATTGTAATTTTTGACTCATTTTAATAAACTGCACAAGTTTTAAATGAGTATAAAGTACGAAGGAAATTTCTGAGCATTAATTATATGAATGTTTTTAGATTTATATAATTTCGATTAGAATGTGTTGAAAAATTTGTTTTTCTCTACAAAACTCCTTTCTTTTGTTTATTGTTATAGGAATATTGGACACACTTTTCAATTGTAGAAAAAGCGTTAATTGATCCGCTAATACTAACTTTCCAAATTCTGTTGTCACTCTTCTTACGGACAGCGTTTAAGGATTTAGAAATACGAATTTTTTTTCAGTTCTGAAAATAAATAAAAAAAAAAGAATTTAAAAAAAAGCAAAAATACAATGTTAGATTAAACTCAATTGCAAAAACTACAAAAAAAAAATATTTTACCTGAATTACTTGAAAAGTTTTTGATAATTTCCATTACAGGCCATTACAGGATTCAGAAATTTTAATTTTTGAATTCTGCAAATAAAATATAAAAAAAAGAATTTGAAAAAAGAAAAAATACAACATATATTAGCTGCGTTAGATTAGACTCAATTGAAATATATCTGAATTGCTGAATTTTACCTGAATTGTATTCGTTCCGAAACTCGAGAAATTATTCAAGATTATTGAATTACGTCAGTTCTTTGCACAGCACAACACTGAAGCTAAATTCTGGAATAGAAGCAAATATGAAATATTTTTGCGAACAATCCAATATTGTATGAAAAAAATTACCTTTGATTCTCTACACTCATTTAAAAAACGAATTATCTCGGATGCCAATTTGTTTTCCAAAAATTTCGTTAAAATATTGTAAGGCATCCAACGTTACAAAATTTTTTAGAAAAAATTCAACTATTAATGGATAAATAATGTGTTCAAGTTGAATTCTAGATCTACTTCATCAAACTTTTACCTTTTGGGAAAATAAAATAATAAAAAAAATTTAAATTTCTGCAACAAATTAATAAATTCCATAATAAAATAAAAAATATTTTAAAATTTTTAGCTTTTCTTACCTCGTCATTTTTTTAGCTTTTGATATCTAATAAATTTGTTCGGTTTTTTTTTATTATTATTTAAAATGCACAATTATTTTTTAAATCTGGAAAAATAAATTTCAAAAAATGTTAATTATTGAAAACAATAATTATTCAAAAAACGTATCTATTTTTTTAAATTAAATAAATTAAATTTTTTATTTTATTTTTTCAACCTTAACACCTTTAGACTGTACTAATGCTTCGAATTGACTAATTTCTATAGGTATATCATTCTTTTTGTGGAATAAATTAATAAAAGAATTATTCTGTATTTTTAAACTTTTATTCTAATTTTTTTATGATTGGTTCCATTTTTTTAATAAATTATTAATTTTTGTTGCAATATTTCAAAAATCAATCGAATTAAAATTTTTTTGGAATAAATTCAACCTTTTAAATTTACTGAAATTAACAAAGAAATTAACAAGTTATTCCATTAAGGGAATCATTTTTAAAGTTGTTCTTTAGACTTTAATAATTTCTTCCAACGTTTAACATAATTTATAAAATATAAACTCGAATGAGTATCTTTTTAAATAGGAGTGGAAAACCTGTGAGTAATGACTGATAGTTTGGCGGGCCAAAAGAGATATTGACATATTGAGCATGTAAAAATATTTTACCCATTGAAAAAACGTTATTAATATAAAAAAAATATTATAAATGTATAATTAAATATCTTAGTATATATACATTTTTATACATTTCTGATAGAAATGTACTGATCAATTCTTCTTCGGTGTCCAGTTCTAATTTTATTCCTAAAAATAAAAATTAAAGATACGAATTTTATTTGAACGTTTCTTAAAAGCTAATTCTATATATTATTAGTTTGTAGCAGTTATTTCTGGAAGTTCTTTTAGGTGTAAATAAACATTTATGTATCTTATCAGATTCCAATTTTTAGCATTTCAGACTGAAATCCGAATTATTCTTAAATTTTTTTAAGACTTTAGATTACTTTTTAACCCAGTTTCGTGACGTTCAAATCACGATGATGGGATATGAATCTATAAGACAACAAAATATTTTTGTTTTTATTATTGTCTATCAAATTTATCAAAAAAATCAAAGTTTTGTGTGGCGGTCGATTTAGATTATCTGAAAATTTTTATTTGAACTTTATAATTTGTACTTTATAATACCATAAAACTTCTAAGACAAATTTTTTTTTTAATTTTTTGATCGTGTCAAATTAAATTTAATAGACGCATTTTTGTTATAATTGAGACAGACTTGTATTTGTTATTATCAATATAATTTTGGTAATTTTGGACGGGTAACAAATTTTAACATTGACGTTTAAAATAACGGCGTTCCCTTATTTATGTTAAAAAAATGGATACCAAATTTTTAAAAAAGAATAATTTCTTTTCATGATTAATATCAAAAAAAAAACCCAAGAATTCGAACAAAAAAAAATTAATTTATTAAATTATTTGAATAATCCAAGCAACTACATATCTTAAATTATACCTACTTATGGAAAGACATCAATCCTATTATTTTTATGAAAAAACAGATTATAAACTATTCTGTGATAGGAATATTTTCTTAAATAAAAAGTGAATAAATTATAGGTCTTGTCTCGTATAATTTATTAAAAAATTTTATTGATTTCTGAAAATACGAAAAATGTATGGTTTTATGGAATAAATCCTTCCATAATTATCGTAAAATATGTTATTTTGAGAATAAAACTACATTTTATTAAAAATGCAGGATTAAGTTAAGCAAACACAAGAATAGTTTAATCACAGAAAGGAGTAATTACTAATTTTATAAACTTTTTTATCTATGGAATAAATTATTAAACTAAATTGGAATATTTTATTTTGGAATAATATTTGTCAAATTTTGTATAGTTTATTAAAATATGTCATGGTTCGTGACATTTTGGAGTAAATTGAATCATTGTTTTATTATTTTATGACATGCGAAAATTATGACATACGATGGAATGATTACTGCCACTTTTATTTCTCTCTGTGTAGTTAAGAAACATTAAGCTTAGTTCTAGAATTAATTCATTTATACCGGGATTACTCATAAATAAATAAATAAATTAATAAATAGTTCAAGCATTTTATAAAAGTTGAAAAAATAAGTATGTGAAGTTGTTTTCTTGTAAATAAACACAAGAAATAAATGTGCGTTTTAGTTGCAAGCATAAAAACAACCTAATGCCATAGATAAATATAAAATTATAAGAAAACATGCACAAAAAAAATACTTTATGAATATTTTTAGTAATATTAATTAATGATTTCATATTACGGTTTTTATAGCAAATCATTTAAAAATATAAAGTGTTAATTTGTTTAACATGCTATATATTTCATTAATAAATAATTTTTAATTAAAATTTGTGGCTATAAAAAGTAAATGAATACTATTCATAAATATATAAAAATTTGTGTTTTTAGCACAGTTAGGGAAAATTTCAAGTAATTAGTTATTTATGCTTGTATGTGTGTAATATTTATGCATTATAAGCTATTTTCTCAAAATAATTTTTATGATTTGAATAGCAATTTAAAATTATTATTTTAAATTGTATAATATACTTAGCAATTTAATATACAACTAAAAATTATTAGAAATATTTACAAATATTTACTAAGAGGATTGAAAGCATAACACTTTTTATTCGTGTGATTTTTTTTTCTATATATTTACAATATTTTTAATCAATACAAGCAGTTATATCAAATGCTATAAAAAATTTAAAAAAAATTCACTCTAAAGATTAATATAGTTTGATCTAGTGAAATCATGTGTGCAATAATTCATTTCCACACAAAAAAAAATAAAATAAATAAATCTAATACGTATATATTTTTATTAATTTTTTTTTTTTTTTTTAGATTTTATTGCTTCGGATGTCATTACTTCACTTGAATATGTCTTTTAATATCAAGTGTTTAGTATAATCTTTTTTTTTTTGGAAATAAAAAAAAAAATTCAAATTTATTTGAATTTTTATTGATATTGCTCGGCTTTATACAAAAAAAAAATTTTTTTTTATGAATGAATGAAATCTATATGGATTAATAGCTGTCTATTATTATTTTGAAAGTTCTAATGCATCATATGAGTTAAAATTTTATTGCTTCAACTTGAAAATTTATTGAAATTGTCTCTAGAGCTTTCAAAATAAAATATTCTATTTATTTTTTTATTTTAATTCATTATAAAATATAATGTATTTTTTTTTTTTTTTTTTTAGATATAAAATGTGGAAAATATTTATGTGTGTATATTTTATATGAATGATTTAAAGTAATTAATGAGGGAGTTTACATGAATATATTTTAGGATTGGCGCAATATATCAATTTCATTGAAAATATTAAAAAAAAAAAAAAAGTCATATTATATAAATTATAATATATGTAAGCTTATGCAACGACAGGGAGACTACCATTAAAAGATTGAGATAGATTTTACCTCTGTATAAAAATTTTTAGCTTAATTTATTTTAATTTGATTACATATCTATATACGATGAATAAAATTTTATATAAATAAATGTCTATATAGATGATACTCTTTTATCCATTTAGAGTAATTAATATTCTATATGAATATCGAATTAGTTAATTAGTTGGTAATATGATATTTGCAGCATACTGAAATTAAATTATTACACAATATGTTAATTTTTCTGACGGTTATAACGTTGACAAATTGGACCAATTTGTATAAATTGGTCCAATTTGTCAACGTTATAACTATATGACATGATACTTCGGCTTCGGGAGGTTTTTTGCTTGTCCAATGTACAAAATGTACTTATTTTAATCTTTTATTTAACTTAATAATGAAATTAAAATAGGTAGGTCATTAATATTGTTAGATATATATATTTTTCGTTTCCAATAATCCGATTTTCTAATTTTTATTTTATTTATTTTTTTTTAAATAAAAACTTTAGAAATATAATTACTTTATAAATTTAAAAATCTCTTGTTAATACTCAAATAGAAATTTAAATTGTTCGACTTTATTTTTGTAATTTATAACAAATCATTAACTAATAAATTATTTGGATTAAAAATAAAATAAAAAATATTATTTATCTATATAATAATTTATAATTCATATATATTATAAATGTATTTGGAAGAAAGAATATTATGAAAGCTACTCGACATGTAAATTTTAGAAAGTCATTAATGATAACAGAAATGCTTATTAACAACATTATTCTTCCCAACAATTATTTATTTAGCCTTGTTTTAATGCAATTAATAAAATCAATATTAATTTCCTTTTATCCAACCAACTTTCAATATATAATGATTATCTTTAATTTAAGCTTAATATAAACTAAAAATATCTTAAATTTTTTTTTATTAAAGTTGCAACATCAATCAAAGATTGCATGTCGAAATTTTTGTGTTTATCTCAAAAAATTTCTTAATCTTTATTTTATTATTTTTGAGACGTAAAACCTAATCATAATAAGACTAGTGAATATATTTTATCTGCAGCAATTCATGATTTCTTGAATTTGGTTACAACATAAGCTATATATACTATTATTATATTAATAATAATAATTAATGTAATAATATTTAAATAATTGTTTTATAATAAAAATAATTTGTATAATATATGATATTCCAGAATATAGGTAACTCAAATTGGGTAACATACGTTATACAACACGACACGATGTACAGCTTTAGTATATTGATTAAAATGTCTGTCGTTTCTAAGTCTAAACTAAATATAATTTTGAATAAAATAAAAGAGTCACTTTATGTTTGGGTAAGAAGAATTTTCAGTTAAGTGTTATTCTTGGTCAAAAAAACTAATTCTTAAAAAAAATTTAAATTTATAATGCAAATTAGATAATCTGAACTTGTGTACCGTAATGCTAATGGAATTTAAAAGTACAAAATTTTTATGTTTGGAAAAGAAAATGAACACCCGTACCTTTTGACATTAAAGTCGTGTTCAATTAATTTTGTCGCTTTTATTTTCTACGAAATATTGTTATCGCAATCTTTTTTTCATTTGAAAAAAAATAAAATAAAAAAATTGCATTAATTTAATACTAAATGATTGTATCTTAATTTTTAAACAAAATACATTTTAACAATCTTTTTTAACTTTTTAAGTTTAATTTAATTTCTATTTGTGACATATTGCATACGAGTGTTTTTCAAAATGTAGATACTTAGATTTTAAATAATATCATAATATTATAATAATTGTATATAATTGTATGTAATTAAAATTGAGTTTGGCTTTTGTCATATGTAATGTTAATTTACGTTAGAGGTACCATACGTATACTCAAAGAATGTATGTATAATACTATATACTTTTGAGGATGAAATTAAATATCATATACTCTATTTTTAATTTAAAAGCTGAATTACTGATTTTCCATAATTCTCTGTAGTCCTAAGTAATTTTTAAAATAAGTGAGAACATTATTATTTATCAACTTAAAATAAATCATAGGAACTTCAAGTTGAACTTCTAATTACTTCCTATATTACAATATGGATCAGGGTACCCGTATAATTTGTATGGATCAGGGTACCCGTATAATTTGTACAAACAACCATTTAAATTTTTTTTTTAATTTTCGAAAGTAATAAACTGGTTTTCATATACAATTACGTTTATACTTATTTTGTCTAGTTAATAAAGTTAAAAATATTAAATTCGCTACATATGGTAATTTCTACTTAGTAACAAAGTTGTTAACAATTATATGTAACAAATTGGTCAGCGAAAAATTCGTAATACTTTCAATTTTTTTTTGTCCAATGTATCTAACAAATATTAAAAAATTGTCACGTTTATCTTATAATTTCTGATAAAAAAAAAGTATCGTTAATATTTATTTTTTTTAGTATTGCCCATTATTGTCTTTATTCTTAAATTGTGATACAAACACACCTGCTAATTATTACCTCCCCATCTGAATTAAGTCCGCTTGAAAAAGTATTGCGGAATAGTGAATTGTAATTGTGGAATAAATTTATATTACACACATTAGAAAGAAATATAATATTTATATATATAACTATATATACCTAAGAATATTTTCCTCTTGTAGATTGACTTCTTATCTATAATTAGTACAGATCAATTTTGGATATGTGGATTCCCCATCAAAAACCTGTATTATATTATTTTTGTATACCAAAAATAAATGACATCATAAAAGTGAAGTTGTAGCGCACTAACTTAAAATTTTCTTTTTTTGAAAGGTGAATATAAAAAAATTAATTAAATTATAACGAGATACAAAAAAAGTCGAATATTTGAAATAATGATACAACGAATATTAATTAAATTTCTTTAGAAACAAAAATGATATAATATAAAATTTTTGTTTATTTTTTTTTATTCATCAGAATTTAATAAGAGGGCTTCTTAATCATTACTTTTAATAAAATTTAAATTTCTTCATTACATTTTCAATGGAATTTTCTATGTATATTCCCGGAAGCATTTTAGAACATCATTAGCTCATACAAAATCAAAAACAAAAAAACTGCAGAGCTCACAATTCTATATGTAAATTGATGTGAACCCTATATTAAATGGTTTAATGACACAATTATTAATTTAATTCAATTAAAGTTCATAGACTTAGCTTAGAGTTTGTTTTATTCATTTTGAATTTAAATAAAATAAAATTGATTGTATTTAAAATGTGTAAAATTTTATTCTGCATAAGAAATATTGCACTCAATTTTGATAGAATTTAATTACAATTAATAGTTTTAACTATTAATAGATGAATAGATTCAGTAATCCAGCAGAGTGCAAACGATTTAGTCATTAAAGATTTTAAATTCTACATTGGTGTTCAACAAAATTTCTTACATAAGTCAGGGTATGATATAGTTTGTACATATTTATATGTATTTAAAATGTAATTGACAAGTCCGTAATAATAATGGCACACTTGATTAGAGTATATTAAAAGTTAATGATTGTAAGTTGTATGCTTCAATAAGCATTATTCTATTTGATTCACTCATATACATAAGTATGTACTGTTAAAATAATATTCATTGCAAATAAATAATGAAACAGGTGGTAAAAATCATTAAACATTCTGTATCTGAACACTTAATATTAACGATCGTCTAAATTTTCATTATTAAAAGATAATATGCGAAGATATGCTTACATTAATTCCTGAAGGAAAAAAAATATTTTTTTTTTAATATTTTTTTTTTTTTTTTTCAAACTTCTTACATTATAATCTTCTTACAGCAATGTAAACCATGTACTTAAATTGAAAAAAAAAATTATAAAACATGTTCTATGTAGTAGATTATTATTATACATACCTACGTTCAACTCATTAATTTTTAATAAATTTTATAATAATAATCAATTTATTCAATATTAGATTTTAATATCTAGAAATTGTATTTTGGCAGATTAATACTCAGTGTTTTATTAAAAAAAATAATTTTATAAATTACTCTTGTTTGAACAACACCTCCTTTATCTGAAAAAAATTAAAGGAAATTGGCCAAAAAAATTATTATACTAAAAAAAATTGTTGATATATTCTATAGATTTTTATGTACCAGATTTCTGCAAATACTGCTGATGCGTTCCGTTTTTTCAAAATATAAAGAATTATAATTCTATCATAAAGTTAGAATTTCATAGATTCGACGAAAAATTAAAAAATAAAAGATTGAATGTTATTGAAGTAGGTATTGTTTGATTCACTTTTAAATGCAAATAACCCGAAGATATGGGAAATATATTATTTTGCTTATAGGAAAATAATAAAAACTGAAATTATTCGTTAAAAAAAAATTTAGTTTTCAATTATCCTCCAATTACACTGAAAAAATTTTAGAAGTATTACATTTGGTTTAATTTAACTTAGATATATGTATACATATATCTAAGTTGCATTAAACCAAATTTAATACTTTAAAAATTTTTTCAGTGTAATTGGAGAATAATTGAAAACTAAATTTTTTTTTAACGAATAATTTCAGTTTTTTTAATTCTAAGAATATCTTTATTCAATTAACGAAAACTCTATTGGAAATAACAAACTCTTTGTGACCAATTGTTGTAGAAGTTGCAGAAGAATCGACGGAATATTAAAAATTTTATTAATTTAATTCAAACACGTAAAATAATGTTGATATATATAATTAAATAAATTACTCAATTTAACTGAAGATTTTCATTATTATTTTGTATCTTCATAAAGTTGCTCAATCTTTTGTATAATTTGGTTTAAATTGCTTTATTAATAATATAAAAATTCTTGATTTAGTTTAGTCAGTTTTCAATTACAAACACATTTATTAAATAAAAATATAAATTAAAAAAATATTTCTTCTAGAAAGTTCGATAAATTATTTCTCCGATGAAACACTTTATGGAAGAATAAAAATAATTAACTGTATCCTTGGTCGTTGCGTCGTCGATCATAGTGAAATGCTGATGTTAAAAATTTCCTTATTATTATTATGGTTTTTTTTTTTTTTTTATTATTAAAGTTACGAAATCACTAGGTGGGATACCTTTTATACTTAAGGAAGTATGGATTTGGTAATGGGGACAGGAAGTTTAGACGGGATAAAAAAGTGGGACATTAAGTAGGTAAGTAATCATTTACACTCTTCTTAAATCGGCGCAAGTCATAAGTCAAACGTCCGCCAGCTGTTGGGAACAATTTTGACGGGAGAGCATTCCACATTCTCGAGGTGCGAACTGAAAACGAATCTCCGAAGCTCGTTCTATCACATCTGGGAATCTGAAGTTATTTTCGAGCCTAAAATGTCAAGGCTCCCAGATTTGCCAATACTTTCACCTTGGAAAGAAAATTGGGGATCAAAAGTTGACAGCTTTCTAGAAATTAGGCAGCATTGAGTTTTTGATGCGTTAAACTCAACTCTGTTGAGAAGACCCCATTGTGAAATTTTGGAAAGGTCGTGATTTATGCTACTTTGCAGGAAATTGCGTTTAGTAGTAACAGCATTCGAAGATGCGGATTTCCTATTAACAAAATCGTAGCATGCTACCAAGTTACTGTCGTCGGCGAAGCTGTGGATGGGGTTGAGTGTTGACTGTAGAAGATCATTAATGAAAATTAAAAAGAGGGTTGGGGAGAGAACACACCCTTAGGGTACACCGAAGTTTATGTTGAAAATATGTGACTGGTACCCATCCACAACAGCACGAATAGAACGGCCAGACAAAAAGTTGCTGATCCAATTAACAAAGGCTGATCCTAGACCCATTGATTTAAAATCAAAGCCGGGTGCCAGACTCGATCAAAAGCCTTAGCTATATCCAAAGCAACAACACAAGCCTCACCGGAATTGTGAAGACTGGCGTTGATTTTGTGGGATAAATGTGTCATTAGGTCATCAGTTGTACGAAAACTATATTGCTGATCACTTAGAAATTTGTTACATTCAAGGTATTTTTTAACTTTATTATTAATTAGAGATTCCATTACTTTGGAAAGAATAGAAATAAGCGCAATAGGCCTGTAGTTAGAGGGATCGCATTTATCGCCTTTTTTTTGGAATAGGCTGAACATGCACAACTTTCCACTTGGTGGGGTAAATGCCAAGTGAATATGAAAGATAGAAAAGGTTGCGCAGAGGTTTTGCCAGAACAGAGGCAGTATGTTTTAGGTTGAGGTAAACCGACTAAAAATACGAAAATTTGATTAAATATTTTAATATTTTTAATGTTTTTACACATAGATGCACGATGCCGAGAATATAACTAACTTCATCAATACGAATTGACTGTATTTAACTTTGCGGCTTGTATAGTGGTGTTTTCATTAATTTATGTTGTGAATAGTTGAGGATTCGGTATCTACATACCTAATAGTCTAAACATGCAATTTAATTTTTTTTAAATAAATAAATTGAATCTTCTTTTTATTTTTTATAAAGAATACGTATAATTTTCATACCTAAGTTAAAGCATTATCGCAAAATAATTATTAATTTTAACTTAATAATAATGTGTACACAAAATATCCTAAAAAAGATTTAACATGGTATTGGTTCAATTTTTTATATTTTTTTATACCTAAGTTAAAGCATTATCGCAAAATAATTATTAATTTTAACTTAATAATAATGTGTACACAAAATATCCTAAAAAAGATTTAACATGGTATTGGTTCAATTTTTTATATTTTTTTTTAACAAATGAGCCAGACTGGCGTACATCGTGTAATGTAACCGGTGGGATAAAAGTATAAAAAATATATATATATATATTTTAATGATTAATCAAAAATCAATTACGCAAGCAAATTAATTATTTAATTTATTATCAAGCATACATAAGCATTCTAGTTAAAGCAGAAAAATCAGATAGTAAAATTTGTTACAAATAGATATACCTACTTATGTAGCTTTAAGACGCATACTTACACTTTCCAAAATAATTGCAATAAAATTATAGAGTAGTTTCATTTTTATGACCTTTAATTATAACGATTGACTCAACTATTCTAAAAATTCTTGTATAAATTTGCAACAGTGTTGCTTTATTATGTTTAGAAGCTTAAACACAAAAGAGAATACCTAATAGTTTTACTCTTTAGCAACAAAAAATCATAAAATTTAAATTTATATCATTTGACATTTTTGAATTTCATGTAAAAGATAAAAAACACATAACATTGATTTAATATCTTAATATTACAAGTTATTAAAAAAGAATTTATGAGACAAAATCAACAAATTTAAATAGATCTAGCTAAATGCAATAAACAAGGAATTTAATATGAAGACAGGATTTTAATATGAGATAGATATGTATTAAATTTAAAAAAAAAAATACGAGACTATATTTAAAATGAATGGTTCGTTGATCACTGTAAAATGTAAATCTTTATTACTTGAATGTTCAGTTTTACTCTTTTGACATACATTACATTATATAAAAAAAAATATTTGGTGCCCCATCTTATTCCTAGATGATAGCGGATGGCAAGTATACTGAAATTAGAACAGTAGTAAGGAAATACTTTAATACTGTTTTATATTTATAAAAAATTAAATTATAATTCTCATGTGAACTATATAGTTATCTGGATCCAAAGAAAATTAGGATTTTTTCGTGTGACGAGAATCACTTTTTCGAAGGTACTTTTACCATATAGTTAAATAGTTACATTTATAAGTATGTTGAATATGGTGAACGCATTAAGTAAACGCTTGTTAAATCATATAATGAAATGTTCCACACTATAACGTTACACAGAATAAAATATGTAAATCAATTTTACATGCATATGCATAATTTCATTATGAAAAATTATCATAATAAATTTTTATTATTATCATCATTATGGGAGTTAGTGAAAATTGTAAAACTAATCAGTTAAAGTTATTTTTTTTTTTTCAGATACCGCCTTTTATTTGATTTTATGTTGTTTATAAAAAAGATATAATTAATTCATATTAAATACTTAATTTCAAATAAACTAAAAATATTTATGAAAATAGAATATTTAAAAAATGTTTTAATAAAAAAAAAAATATGAATTATTCCCATAGTCTTCCAATCTCCTTTCGAAAATGTATCTTTTTCTTTTCGTCATTTTGGTTCTTATTAGCTGATTGTATATAATATAATAATCGTCGGTTTGGAACAGAACTATCCTAAGCCCATATTTTTTTCCAAAAATGTTTTTCAGTACATTTTCTGATGTGTGCCCGAAACAGATGTCTAGGATGTAAATAATTGTGTCGTAGAAATAAAGCACATATTGTACACATTATTTGATTAGCTTTTTCTAGTATGTAATTTTGACTTCCAAAGTTAAATAAATCTGCATTTTAAACAAAAAAGCGATATAAAATTTTCAAAAAATAAAAATTTTAAATCAATTAAAAAAAAAAAAAACCAATAAAACCAAATATTTTTTCGTACATAAATTTCTTTTATATTAATAGCGTAAAAGAGTGAAGTGCGTAGGTGCTTTTTTGATATAAAATCGGCGAGAATTTATTGAAAATCTCAACAGGTGGTATATTTATCTAAGTTATTTTTATTTAATTTTTTTCCATAAAATATAATATTTAATGTAGAAAATTTTCATACAAATTTTCTTTTGTAAAAAATGTTAATATATAATAATATGTTTCATATCTTTACAATATCAGTAGGTATATTAAAGTTGAATAAATTTTAATTATTATTTTTTTTTTATGTTCAAAATTATGTATTTCTTTATTTTCATTTGTATTGTATGTATTATGTTTTTACAACTTTCTATATGCCTATAAAATTTTTTTTTAAAGTACAATATTTATTAATGTACAAAATTTTATTATTTTTTATTATTTTGGTAGCAAAATAATGGTAGCACTGTTTTTCGCCTCCAGCTTTAGGTTAATATATAAATATTATGTTGTTTGCTCTTTATTCAAAAAGCAAAATAAAAACAGAAAAATTAAAATTATTATAACACAAAATATAATTATTGATTAACTTCAAACTCAATTAGAAAATTAAAATTTATTTTTATTTTAATTTGAAAGAAAAAAATCAATACGTCCTAGTGTTCTGCTAGAGTATTGCTTTAATTTCGCTTGTGATGATTATGAAAGTTTTTTAATCAACATTATTAGCATTTCTGCATTTCAAATTAAAACCAAATTAATTTTTAGATTTAGATTTCGAATAAATATTTATACAAGCAGTACACACTTTGGCTCTAGAACGAAATATTAGCTTGAAATTCGTCGATATATTATTGTGTGAAATTTAAATAATCCCAAATAAAGACATCATCAATGTTACACATTTTTATTAATTATACTAATTTATTCAAGCGAAAACTAAAAAAAAATCTGAAGCTTAGTACTTACGTAAATTTTGAACGGCAGGCAAATTTTTTAATTTAAAATCAATTATAAATGGTTAATCAATTAATTTTTTTTTTCTTTATTATTTTATAATCGTTTTTTCAATATTACATTATTTATAATATTATACTAATAATATTATGTACATAATAAAAAAATATATGTAGTTAAAATACTTTTGAATTTTTTATTATTGTTCTTTCAACTGAAGGTAATTTGCATATCTCACAAGTGTTTATTTTCAATACTTGAAAATTTACAAAGTTATTTATTTTTGCAATACTTTTTTATATTATAATTCAATATTGAACCACTTGAGCTCAAGATACGCTACTCTAGATTAAAGAAAAAATATTAAAGATAAAATACTGATGAATTTAATAGGCACATTAACATTAGGCATATTGTTAACATACGCAATAAATGATAATTATGTTAACTAGTCGAAACCCGTGAAATATTCACGGAAGTTAAATAATTTTGGAATTTTTTAATCCATTTTTAATAATATTTTTCATCTTTTACTTTGTCTTGATCTCTAATTTTGAAAAAAAAATTTTTTACTTAAAATTAACTTTGGTAAAAGTGATTATTATTTTCACATAAAGTTTGAACTAATTAATTTTAGTTTAGCATACCTAATTCTGTACATAACTATTAATATTTTTGTGAATATGAATTATGTTTGCACCAATTACAAAAACAGAAATTGTTGCTGAATTTGAAAATATAAGAAGGAATTTTATATTTAATTTTCACATAACTTGAATATTTTCGAATTATCTAATTTCAAAACAAAAATTAAAATTCCTATCATATATTCATAATCTTAATAATATTTTTAAATGGACTTTTATATTATCACAATTCTTCGTATACAGAACACCTAAAATAAAAATATATTAAAAGAAAATTTTATTCAATATCTTATTCGCATAACAAATTAGTGGGATAAAAAATTTGTATAATGCAAGATATTGTGTGAATTTTCTATACATCTGTGTTATTTGAATTTAAAAATAAATTTTAAAAAATTTAAATTTTATGTTTTCATTAAAATTTACAAACAATTTTAAATTAAAAGTATTCTCAATTTATTATTTTGGTCAAGTTCAAAAGCCAGTTTTATTTATCGAATTGACTTTTTAGATCCTGAAAATCTTTGTTTGTAATTATGATCAAGCAAGGAAGGCTTCTATCCTTCTCTATTCTTTTCTAGTCTCTTTCGGCTTCCTCTCAGAGATACTGGGAAATTTCCGTCCGTGCGCTTGATCTTTATTAGGATTTGCAGGTTCCGGTATTTCATAAGTTTTTGTAATAATCCGTACCCCTTGAGAGAGTCTAACCATAGAAGATTAGTACTGTTTAATCATCTCTTAATTAAACTATTTATATTGTAAAATGTTTCTGTGAATAACAAGTTTTGCTTGGAGTTTTCCAATGATTCAATATTTGTATTATGGGTTTAACTACATAAGTATATACGTAAACTGTTTCTTACAATTTATGTGATTTAATTTCCTACTTCACAAACTGTACAAAAAAAATCAATTTATAATATAAATTTCTTTATCTTTTTATCAAATTTTCTAGCATTCTTAAAATTTATTTAAAACTGATAACACACGGGAAATTCAATTTAAACTACAATGTCAGAACATTTTTTAAAATAAATGAATTTTCTGTAACATAAAAATTAATTTACATTATTTAAATAATAATCTCTGATTTTATTTAAAATTTATGAATAAAAATTTTATGGTAAATTGGAAATTATTTCTGGGTTCCACCTAAAAAAGGACGTAACCAGCATAAAAATTTTATACATATGTGGAAAGTAAATTCTATATATAGAATTATGAATATATTCATGTTTACCTCTAGAAATTATTTATCAAAATACATATTATATTTTTTTACAGATACAAATATAATTTTATGTTCATATAATTTTATTTTATGCAGTAAGTTGTAATCAATTAACAATTATTCATAATAATAATAAAGATTAAAATTAATCTGAAAACATAAAATATGTGAAGGAATATTATTTTTCATTTTCTTAGGCTATAAAAAGATAATTTCATTATATGTTGTACGGAAACATAAAGTATTGGTTTTATTCAATATTTAATATTTAAACACGCACCAGAATATTATTTTATTTAAATTTTTATTACTTATATTATTTGTTGACAACTTATAAAAATACACTGTTTTTTTAAAAATAGTAGTAGTAAAAATAAAGTAATTAAGGATGATTTTTTTAGAAATTGTTATGAGGACTGATTTTTAGTAATAAAGGCTAAATATACAAATCTAAAACATAATAGAATATTAAAGTCTATGTATCTCATTGATTTCCAGAAATTTGGACTTATAAATTACTATAAGTGCTGATGAATTATCTATTATCAATATAAGCGATTATCAATATTATCTATTATCAATATGTAATGAAAAAATTTCGCTCGACATAAAAAAACTGCGGCAGTTACTTCAAATACCGATTAATTTTATTTTATTAATTCTGATCAGAAATCACTTCAAATACGAGAATGGTATTTGTTAACTATAATGCTGTAAATAGAGTAAATTGTAAATCATGTGAATAATTGAATCTGTTAAATTTATTAAGTGTAAATACCATTTTTATTCATACATATACGATTGTAAATGCTGACATATTTTTTTTAATATTAAAATTTTCAGTTTATAATTAATATAAAATGTTATTTCCATATTCAATAAAATTAAAATCTTTTATTTGTTTTTTTTTTATAATAATTATTAATATATTAAATATTTATATCAAAAATTATTTAAAGGACATTTAAGTGTCCTTTAAATTTCATCCAATTTTTCTGCTCTGATTAATTAATAAAGTAATATTATAAAAATTTTTTATTTTAATTATATTTCTGTTTTCCTCGTAGATATACAATTTAACAAATAAAATAAGTATATATACTTAATTAAAAATAGTGCGGAAATATGAATTTAAATTTTTGAACAAAAACTATTAATAAATCAAAAACATTAATTTTTGAAAACAATACGATTAAATTTCTTCATTTGAGTTAATTAAATATTATTATTCTAACCATATATTGTGATGGCTGCAAAAATAAATAATAGTAGATTATTGTATATGTTAACCAAATTTGTTATTAATTACGAGTTCTGGTATACACAAAAACACATTGACACGAGTCAATACTTATATCACGAGACCGAAGGTCGAGTGATATAAATTGACAAGTATCTATGTGTTTTCGTGTAAATACAGAACGAGTTGTATAACAAATTTTGTTAACATATCCAATATACTGTTTTAATGTGCATGTGTAAGGTAGTTGCAGTCTATACATTTACAATGAAAAAAAAAAACAAAAGTTGATGTACACATTTTTTTTTTTTTTTTTGGTATTTGTCTGTATTGAAATATTGTGAGAACATCTAAATGATTTCATTATTCACGCAGATGCATCTAAATGATTTCATTATTTACGCTGATGCATCTAAATGATTGCATGAGTATTAACACATATAATATTCCATTTAGCGATCTAAATTCTGTACTACTGAATACAACATACCGACCACATGCCCATTAAAATAATTTAAGTAACAATAAGTAAAAAAAAAATGAAGCGGGTATTGAAATAATTTTCAGATACTTTAAAAAAAAACATTTATTCTAAAACTTTTTTAATAGTATTTTATCCTGTAAACTTTTTAAACGCGGACGTTAGTTGAGAATAGATGTGGCTTATATAAAATAAATCGTCGAGGAAGCTTTGCATTGCAAGTTTCATTAAGAGCACAAGACGACCGAACTAAAACAAATAATAAATTCAAATATCTTAAAACCTACACCGACAGAAATATCATACATATCATATTAAAAATCATGCATAAAAAATGTATGATACTAAAAAACACCTGAACAATAATCGAAGTTTTGATTTGTAAATTGGGATTAAACCTAAAAAAAAAAAATTTTAATAAAATTATAAATGACTTTGTTACTGTCTGAATTGAATTTGATCGATTTTTTTATTGAACTTTTTATTGAATTCAATTCAATTCGGCTATTAATCACATCATATATATCTAATTAATATCAATTAATAATTAAATTATATTGTTTTAGTTCTAATCCTGTTTTACAACTTAATTTCTAAGTTTTCTGTGCAGGAATTTTGAAATAGTTTCGTACATTTGATATGATTTTTATTCCTATACGAGATACTTTCAAAAGTTAGTTTTTTTCCGTCTCTCGATTTGATATTGCTGTTGGTTTTCAGCTTAAGATTTATTGCAGTTAAATTTTACTCTATTTTTTTAAGTTAATTCACAGAAAAAAATTTGCTCGTACTAATAACTAAATAATTCGTTAAAATCAACGAAAAATTCGTTATTTTGGCTACAACGAACATTTCGTTGAAAAAAGTTCGTAGTTCGTTAAAAAAGTTCGTTATACCCCAAAACCAAAAACCTTTCAAATTCTTCAGCAAAAACACCGCAAATACGAAAGAAAAATTTTACTAGACTAAATTTTTTTTTTTATTTATTTAATTTTTTATTTATTTCTTTTTTATTTTTTATTTTAATTTTTTTTTTATTTTTTTTTTTATTTTTTTTTTTATTTATTTATTTATTTATTTATTTTTTTTAATTTTTTTTTTAATTTTTTTTTATTTATTTTTTTTATTTATTAATTTTTTTTATTTATGTTTCTATTTTTATTATTTATTTTTTAAATTTTTTTATTTAATTTTTTTTTAATAATTTTTTTTTATGCCCGCTTGTGGCTTCGAACCACTGGTCCTAAACATTGCAATCCATCAACTCTGCCACTGAGCTATGAACTAAATTTACGGCAATGTGTAAAATGGAAAATATAAGTTATGTATGGATTGAAATTTTTGTTTCCCGTATTTAACGATAACGAACTTTTTTAACGAGTACTAAAAATGAAAAAAAAGGTTCGTAATAGAAAATAAACGAAATTTCCGTTACAAAAACGTATTTATTCATTATTTTTCGTTATCTTAACGAGAATGTCATTAACGAACTTTTTTGACGTAATGAGTACCAGCAAATTTTTTTCTGTGTTAAAAATGGAATAAATTTATTCAATGCGTATTAATGTAATTTTCTTAAATCAAAATATTATTTTTCTTTTTTTTTCACTTAGTGGTGAAAAAAGAATTAATTCATGCCCTCAATTCAACAATAAATCGAAAGTAATTAAAAAATATATATACCTGCTATATAAAAGATGCAAAATAAGAACAAAAAACCACATTAAAATTTAAAATAAAAATAAATAAATTATACTTGAACGAAAATGAATTTATGCACTCAACATGAGATACTGAAAGTTTATTTTTATTTGAGAAAATGTTTTTCCTTTTTTATTTTTGGTTTTTTATATTAAACGGAATTGCAAAATTATACAAATTAGGTGTACACAGAAATAAAGAAGAAATTAATTAATTTCTTATTCAATTAGTATATTAGCAGTGTGATATTCATTTTCCGATCTCAAAAATGTGAAAGTTCGAATTTATTAAGTAACAATTTTTTTATTATCCCACAAATTTATTATCCCACAAATTTAACATGAATTATTCAATCACAGAAAAATTGCAATATGGTATTAACATTAACATTGCTATTGCGGCACATTATTTAGAATTTTATCTTAAAATGAAGCAAAAAAGAAAGACTACATAAAACATTGGCCAACTGAAGACGAATAAAGTAAGATAGATGTGATTAATTTTTTTTTTTCAAACTTAGTACCGAACTGAATTTGATCTACTTCGAATTTATTTGTTCTATAAAGAAATTTTATTATTTATTATTTTGAATGAAATACTTGAAATAATTCTAGGAAACCACACTTAATAATAAAATGCAAATTTTGTAGATGATGCACTAGTAAAATATTAATTTGTTTGTTTTGGAACTTTTGTGGAATTTCAATATAATATATCTAGGTATACTATACACTTTTAGTTTATAAACTTATTTGTGTTTTATTACTATGTGGTTTATTTGGTTTTAATGGCAAACCAATTGTATTTAAATTTGTTTTTATTTTGACCTAAATTGACTTCTTGTGCTTTTAGTTCTTTACCATTTCAAAGCATATAAATTATGCGATTTTGCATTTTGGTTTGGATGGCAATTTTTTTTTTTTTTTAATTACTTTACATGTATATCTGTACACATTATTTGACCTGTTTTTTTTTTTTTTTCTTTAATTAAAATAATAAATCTGCTCTATTAAATTTCTGGGATGATGCAATTCTAAAAAAAAATGGATGTATATTTAAGCATTACAATGATGTCATTAATTTATGTATTATTTATATATAAAAATATAATGTACAAATTAAAATTGATAAATATTAGAATATGAAATTAATTCATGAAAAGAGTTATACGTACGCCTAAATGAAAAGATAAAGTTATACCTCAGAAACAATTATTTGGCTGTAATCATTCATTCCTTGTCACCTAATCCAAGAATGTTCTAATATACCACAGCTGATATATTAATAGCACAATTAAATTATGTAATTCATATATTTTTCACTTCTGTAACATAATATTACTGAAATTTGAAAGCAAACAGTTAATAAAAAATTACAATAAAAATATGTATAACCAAACATTATATTAATACTAAATGCTAATTACACAATGTGTTTTTACACAGGCCACTGTATGTACAAGAGTAATAATTCAGTTGAAAAAAATATTTGCCGCCAAAATAATTTTATCACCCACAAAATCTTTTAACAACATAATATATTATTTAAATCATTTAAATTTATTATCTTAACTCTGATTAAAAGGTCATCGCGCCTTTTTCCGCCTTTTAAATTTGTTCAGGCGTCCTGTTTTTAATTTCGAAAAATAAAAAAAAATTAAATAATATAAAACATTCATTTTTAATTCAATTGAAACATAATAATATAATCAGTGATGCCCTAAAAGTTCAAAAATAAAAAAAAAAGTTAAGCTTTATAAATAAAAAAATTTTCATTTTCAGCTCAAGCGAATTTAAAAATAAAATTATATACGAACGTGTATTAATACATAATACATGTTGTATACATTCTGCGAAATAAAAATTTTATATATAAATGCACAAGACACAGCAATCAAAGTATAATTTTATAAAATCAAACTTTTAATTAAATTCCCATAAGGGAAAAAGAAAAACAATTCATTGATTAAAGTGAGAAAATTATTTTCGAATTTCTAAAGATTGTAAAGACCAATTCATACAATTTCAAAGAATGTAATTTTTTCTTTGCGTATGAATATGTTCTGAAAACCAATTATTTAAAATTAAGATTAATCATAAATATCTAATTTATTGAATGTTTAAAACTTTTGAGAGATCATAATATAATTAAAGAAAACGGAATAATATGCTGGAAATTTCTGGAGATATTATTTATGTTAAAGTTATAAATGAAATTACATACACAATGCGCCTAAATAATTATATTGTATACGCATGAACATATGTAATATAAAATAGATTTGTATATGATTTTATTTAAGATATATACTATATACAAAATATTATAATATGAAAGTAGATAATATAATATTTTAAACATAATAATTATCATATTAAATATATTTTTTTTCATATAAATCACATTATATATCTTGTTCGTAATAAATCCTGTTTGAAAATATATAAATTTTTAGTTTTGATAATTTGTCTTGTTAATATTTTCCTACAGCCTATGTATTGTTGGCTCAGATACGATTCGAATTATCCTTATTTGCTACGTACTTAAAAATACTTAGTCCTGACAACTCATAAAAAGAATGTATATGTATATCTCTTAAGCAATTTGAATTGAAAGTCAGAACATCAATCTGTAAATTACGCAAATACAATTAAATTTTTATCTTATTTTTTAGAAAAATTCTTAATTATTCCCGCATGAAGAAAATAATAACCATAGATTTTTTTAATTCCATATATTTATACTTGAAAAATTATTGAATTAAATTTTGGAAGTGCGTTCAAAAACGAAATTATTAAAATTCCGCGTGAATTTAAGAAATATTTAAACCTTATTTTTTTTTTTCATGCGTGAAAGAAGAAAAATATTATTATACAATTTTTATTTAATTAATGAATGAAATTTTCATGTCTGCAGCACATTGGTAAATTGGATGAAAGGAAATAAGATAAAAATTGTGGATAAAAACAAATATTGAAGATATTTCAATTATAAAAATAAATAAAAAAAAAATATAAAACATGATACAAAAAAAAATTGAATTATTTAATTAAAAATCAATTACGATTGATTTCTTTTTCAATGAACTATTCTGTGTGCGTGTTAAAAAACTGTTAAAGTTGGTATAATGTCTTTTATCAAAGAATTAATTAAAATTATATTAAAGCAGAATATCAGTTTTATTTTATTCACTCAAGATAACATTATTTAATCTTTGAACTAAATTGCATTTTATTTAAAGTTTAATAATTCAAACAAATTATACATAAAAGAAAAACAATATGCATTTCTTCTCAAATTTAGTTACATTTTACGTCTAATAAGACACTCACATGTTCCCAAAACCTTCAAAATATCAGCATATTTTACGAAAGAAAATCTATACTCAGTCTACAAAAATGCATTTTATATTAATATTCATGCCGAAAAAAAAAAAAATTTTTCTTCCCCTGATAAAATAAATGAAACCATAAATATTTTGTTGCTGTTAGAATATTTAATTAATTACTTAATTAAAAACGAACAAAAATAAATAACTAGGTACCTTAATTTATATACCTTTTTTTTTATTATTATTCCAATGAAAATTATGTTACCCCTTTTTTTTCCTTACAGCATATACCATACATATATGGTAAGTTTGTTATATTAAAAATATTCTAGTAAATTTATTGTCATGGGTACTATGCAACATTAAATAAAATATTTTAAATTCTTTTGTTTTAAAATTATATTATCTCTTTAAAATGTATGTACGTACACAAGTTTAAGAAATGATAAAAAAAAAATTAAAATATAAAAAATAAAGATATTTATCTTTTAGATAAAACTGGCCATTAGAAAAGCATATTCTTATTAGAAAATTAATAGCACCTGAAACTTTTATTTATAACCCTGCTTGAATAAAAAATTAAATAAAATTCCAATTTCTATTCTTTTAATAAAGAAGTTGAAAAGAAAATTATTATTACACAATTTATTTGTCTAATTTAATTCCTTATATGATTATAAATTTATGATTGCGATATAATAAATTAGTATAGATTTATGTAAATATTCTTCTTCTGGATTTGGTTGTAAGGCACTTAAATTTTTTAAAAATTTCTCCATAGTTACCTAAAAGTGTTTTTAAATTATAACTTTGTATATGAATATAGTAATTTTGAAGTTTGAAGAGAGATTTCTTAAGAATATTTACATTAAGCTACTGAATCTAAATATAATGTAACTTTTCATCTGAATTTATCAATTTATATGAAAACTAACTATACTAAAAGAAATTCATCTGCAGTTACTCTGCTTTCTGTGTTTCTTCTTCTTTTTTTCTCAAGAATAGTTCTTAAGAAATATTTCCTAATTTAATGTACACAAAGAGTTAATTTAATATAACACAGAAGTTAATATAGGAAAACAAAAGCCTAATATCTAATTACCATTTAATATTCTGACTGACCCTAATGAATTATGAAATTTTGATGAAAAACTATTTTTAAGATGATCATAACGGTTATATTATACAATCATTGATTAAATAATTACCTCGAAATGTTCGGTTGATGAACTTATCTCTGATGTAAGATAAAAATATGTATATGTAAAACTTTAACATAAAGTTTTGAAACAACAATGACGACTGTGGAAATATAAAACTTCTCTTAAGGATTTTGTAATCATCAGATTTAGGTTTACCTATTGTAAAATTACATTTTTAAAAAATGAAGAAGAACAAAAACAACATGAATTTTATCAATATTTTCAGTTTCAAGAATATGTAATTTTCTCGTAAAAATATTATGTTTTTATGTTTTTAAATTAGATACGTTTAAAAAAGGTAACTAATTCATAATTTCTATTGCAGGTTTTCAATACAATTTTTCGGAGAATATTTTTTTTAATTTTTGGTTAAAATTATCATTGAAATGTTATAATGTTATGAATGAATAAATTTCAAATTTATTTAACAAATTAATTTTTTTTCAACCAAAAAATTTCTAAAGAAAAAAAAAAACAAATTTTACACATAAAAGAAAATTTAACCCAAAAAACCACAGACAGGTGTTCTTGGTTCTGCGAATACATAATGTTTCTTGTTTCTTGTTTTTTTGTATTTAAATGTAAATTCGTATTGTACAAAAAAAAATATTGAAACAAAAGAATATCATAATTATGAAACACTGTCACAAATAATATAAATAAATTATTTTTAACCTAATGTATAAATTGAAGTGTTATTACTCTTAATGCTTCATTGCGGAAAATTTCCAATCAAAGAGATACTCACTTACTCACTTTAATGGTCTTCCAAAAAACTAAATAGCAAAATTAAAAGTAAAAAGTTAGTAAAAAAGTCATATAATAAACTATATAATCAAAACTGTAATACCAAATTTTTGATATTTTATAAATTAGATACAATCCAATTATGTGAAAAATTGCTCTACAAAATAAAAGCCGTGTTTCTCAAAATTATTTTTATAGTTCCAAAAATGAGAAAAATTTACCAAAAAGGTGCGAATTTATTTAATTTTTTTATGATAAAAACTTAGCTATGTATTTTTATGATAATATAAAATGATACTAATATATTAAAGTGGGTGCAAGTTATGAACAATTTTAACGACTATTAAAATTTATTCCTTTGAAATTTATTGCTTTATCAAACTCGCAAGCATAATAAGTTTATGTATTGTTCATGCATTTAAAAAAAAAAACAAAATTTTAAATAATGTATCTTTAATTCTTAAACATGTCTATCTGCACAATCGTAATGTGCCTACAATATGTACATAATGTCTGGCATAATTTTTTCAAACATAATATCTGCACTATTTAAGTAATTAAAAAAAAGTTAAATTTTATATTAGTTTAAACAAATAATAATATTAACAAAGTATAATAATGATAATAATTCTTAATATTGTGATTAATTGGTGTATTTATATACTTAATTACAAAAAGTACAACTGTATAGAATGCTCATTAATCATAACATTACAAAATTAACTTCTGAACCAAGTCATATGCATAATTTTAAATCCAACTCAAATTGCATAAGCTTAAATTTATAAGAAAAATAACTCTAAGTAAAAAAGCATAATAAAGCATTGATGTTTGAGTAAGAAATTATTTCATTATCGATTAAATGAGTTCAAAATGTTAACCCACGCCAGCAAAAGCTTTCCTATCGGATAAATCAATCTATTTAGGATATATATTATATTGATTTCAAAAAGTTTCTCAACATATATGTATTTATTTTGATAATTTTATTATTAATAAATGAAAAATATGTATATGCAATGAAATTAAATTATAATTATCATTATACTAAAGATGTTAATTTATTAATTAGCATAAATATTTATGTTAAAAGAAAAATAATAAAGATGAATATAATATTGTAGAAAAAGAATTATAATAAATATCGACAGGGTTAATAAACTCAAGTGCCATCAAAAATGTTAAGCATTCAATGTCTCCATAATTGTGCATAATATATTGCACTTAAAAAAATATGTATACCCATATGATATTTACATATATGTACAAATATTATAGTTGCACTATACTTGAATTTGCATTGAAACTATGTAAATAAAAATTTATAGAAACGCGAATTTAATTAATAAATTGAACAAATATTTAAATCTAAAAAAAAGTAATAAATTAAAACTAAGTAAGTTATTTTTCTGCTTCTCGGTATTATTATCATCATCAATAAGAAGGGTAATCAAAACTAATTCATTTTTACTGTTAGTCATTTTCCTGGACTTGATAATAAAAAAATTGGTAAAAAACTTTATTTATTATTTTTTAATTGGAATAACTATTAATTTTAACATATTTCTCTAATTCTAATTTTTCAGTTTATTACAATTTTATTACAATAACTTTATACAGTACTATTAACTATATACAAACTGATAAATTTTGCTTCTGTTCTGAAAATTTTATTTTTGCATGAAGTAAATACGTTATTCAATAAAAAATAATTTGTTTTAATTCATTATAATAATAAAAATAATAAAATGTTGTACAGATGTAGACTACATATTTAAATATTATGTTGAATAACTTGTAAATGATTATTATGAATACGCAATAAATTATGAAATGTATTTCGATATAAGCATATATTAAATATTTATGTCTCACTTAATGTTCAAAAACATATTATTGACTTATAAAATTTTATAATTAATAAATACATTATATTTTATTCTTTATAATCAGAAAGTGAGAAAATTTTATTATGTATATTCAAGTATTAAAATTATCACCTTAAAATTCCATTAATTGTAGAATTTCCTACATAAAAATATAAATATAAATTTCGACTTGTAATAAAAATATTGATTTTTTTTTTCAAAATTTTTACTACAAGTGAATTTATATTTAATTTTTATGTAGAAATTCTACACTTAATGAATTTTAAGGAGATAATTTTAATACTTGATATACTTATAAATTTTATAATTAATAAATACATTACTATTTCTATTCTTTATAATCAGAAAGTGAGAAAATTTTATTATGTATCTTCAAGTATTAAATTACTCACCTTAACATCTCCATTAATTGTAGAATTTCCTACATAAAAATATAAATATAAATTTCGACTTGTAATAAAAATATTGATTTTTTTTTTCAAAATTTTTACTCCAGAATTTAAATTTTTTGAAACAGTCTTCACTTCTTATGAATTGAATAAAAATCATAAAGAACATTATATTTTTAGAGCATATAATGAATAAAATGATTGCCTGAGGCCTATTGCTCTTTCGACAATTCTTAATCTCTAAAGATGCTACAGATCAAATTTTATTTTTTATCTGTCCTGAGATGATACAGTAC